>JBCNYG010000019.1:5150669-5160987 GCA_039654305.1 Porochilus rendahli
TACCACATATTTAGCTCTACTTTACTGTATCGAGCACTGTCTTACGGAAAATCAACTAAGGATTTTATATATATATATATGTATATATATCTGTGTGTTATTTGATCCAGTGCATGCAGTTAAAGCATGCAGCTGTTCAGTGAGGACTGGAGGCCCTCGTTTTCCTTCTCCAGCTCTCCTTCTGTTCCACCAGCCTTAAAAGGTCGCAGGTAGAGGGGGAGTCTCAGAGTGAAAGAGAGTGCGGAAAGACTGCAAGTCACCAGATGGTGAAAGGGAGGGAGGGAGGTAGGGAGGATAGAGGAAGGAATAAGATAGGGCCAGACGGAGGTGCGCAGTGAAGAAGTACAAGTTGAGAAGGGCAAGGCACTTGAGAGAACAAGGCACGAGTGTATGAGGGAAATGTGTGGCACTTTGTGTTTGGCTTGTTTACCAGCCTCTCGCTTTTACTTTGTGCCTTTTCCTGTCCAAACTTCAAGCCTGCTCTTTTTAGGAGACGCCACGTCCGGCTGAAAACGTCTGCACCGTGATGGTGCGTCGGCTCTCTACCATACGGTTTGTATTAACGGGGTGCGAGATGGAGAGATGCTGTTCTACGTTTTTCCTGTCAATCCATCATATTAATTTCCCCTGAGTGGCTTCACGCTCAAAGTTGAAAAGATGCACTGTGCCAAATTTTTCACTAAAACCGCACATTTCAGAAAGTATGAACACACTAAGTGTTCTTATCCAAACAGGGCTTCCTCTAATAAACAAAGGTGTGGACAAATCAGCAGATTGGATATATAGGATGCCTAGTGAACCTTGTCACACGTGGTTAAACAGAGTCCAACTAGCCAGACTGTAGCTTCATTGACGGGCAATGCCAAGGCAGACTGGCGTGCAGAATCATTGTCCAATGACTCCTGATTTAGCGTTATAAAGTTAACTGTTCAGACTTTGTTGGAAATGAATAATTAACAATTATTCATGGAAGTAGAGGTGAATGCACCCTAAGAATGAACAATATTTCAACAATATTCACTGAGCTAAAGCTAAACTGGTTTAGTATATACTACACAAGCAAAATTTCTATGGTATATTTATATAATTATAACACGTCACGATCACACGCACTTCAAACCTCAAAGTTTGTAAAAAGTGCTTTTTACCTTAAAAATTCTTAGGGATGGCATTTCATTGAATTTCTAGGTTTTCAAAAATTTGTGACTGGAGCAAACAGCGTGTTTGTCAGCCATTTTGATTCAGGCATTGGTCTGACTCTGCAAGACAGAAATAATGTGCAATACTACATGGGAAAAGCATGATTTATTATTCTGCTAGCCCAAGAAAATAGGCATTATCCACCCTGTAAACTCGGGTCAAATAAATGTAAATAAATCACATAAAAATGTAAAAATTAACCAAAGAAATCTCATGCACGTCAGTTTTTCTTATATTCCCACGTGCTATAACGATTCCCTTCACTCTTTCAGGATGTTGCTTAATAGTCCCATCAATGTCCCGTCTCAGGGGGCTATTCAGAGATATACACCTTGTGTTACGTGAATAATGCTATTCATCACAAGATAGCAAACTAATTAGATTGTGACATTTTTATGGCGTCTAAATTAATGTTTATTATACTAACGTTTGTTAATGCACATAGCTAGCTCACACTTACATGAGCATTTACATGCATGTTACATTTCAGACTAGGCTAACCACATGAGGTGCAACATCCCCGGGTTCCCCCCCTTCAGGAAATTCATTTGTCTTGATTTACATTTAGGCTGGTTATGTTAGACAGACAGATAGGCAAGTAGAACAAACTATTAAAAGAAAGACCTACTATGGGTTGGAAAAAACATCTCGAATCAGGTGCTACTGAAAGCAGCCATCACTTGCACTGGAACTATAGGTTTTCATGTGTCCCTGTATCGCTCAAGCGACAAGTCAAAAATCCCACATGCTCCATAGAAGTCTTGAAAAGCAGGCAAAGCCTTTGAATGAACATGATGAATGAATACAAGCGAAAAATGAACCACAAGCTAATGGTTACCTTGTATGATATTTCTTTAAAGTACACTACCTTTATCCTGAGCTGGACATAAAGTTGAAGAAAACAGCATTATCAAAGCAGAAGCAGTGAGATACAAGGTTTTGGCTAAATGGGTTCCAGCCTGGCTTTTTATGGTTTCCAAAGTGCCGTCTAAACAGATTGAACAGCGTGAAGCAAAAAAGTAAATCTCAAATAACTACAATATTGCTTTACAAAGAATAAAAGTCAGTCCCAGAGTGTGTATTACTGTAAATAGACAAAGAAGGGCATTTTTCTTGCAAAAAAAGATTATATATGCAAAACATTATTTTTTTATCCTGAGAATCTGAGCCAAGCAATGAAGATAATGAGGGCTGACATGCAGGGCTTCACCAATCTCGGCTTTGAAGTAGACTTATAATGCAATTAACCAAACTTTCCACAACGGGAGAACCGACCCCTGACGTCGAGCCCTGAAGAATCCTTCAGAAGTCTTTCTTCAGAGAGAGACAGGGAGAGGAAAAAAAAAAAACACACACACACACATAACACTGCACCAAGTTCAAGTTTCCATAGGCAAGATTTCAATTAATAAACTTCTGGAGAAAAGAAGGCCATAGTGTTTGTGTGTAAGAATATGTCCAAGAGAGTGACCTCACTCAAGTCTGTCGCAATCCTTTTGCGCCACCACACCCCGTCGTATTGCACAAACCCTGGCGGGTCAAAGGTCAAGGTTGCCATGGCAACACATGTGCAAGCAATCGCATAAAGGCAATTAAAGGAAGCCAGTGGTTAAAACACAACACGTTATTAGCCTGATTAGATCGATAAAAAAGGTCGCAGCACTATTCCTCATATTAAATATGATCCACTCAGGTTTGAATGAAATAATGCTCTCTGCTTACACGCCCTCCCCGGGTTTAAGAAAGTTAGCTTGACTAGCAAAAGGTTTCTTTTTCACGGGGCATCATATCCAAGAGTGTATTATCAAGGCTTGGATCTATCGCGACCTTATATGGTTTAGTGCAGCCATTCAAGAGATAACACGAGTACACAGCGCAGAATGTGTGCACACAAGTGTGAGTGTATCAGCAAATCGGCAATGTGTGTGTGTCACAAATCCACCCCCACCCATCTGGCCGGCTTCACGAGGGATCAGAGTGCTTAATGCCGAGACCTAAATGAGCGCAGATCTCGTTAGCCCAACAAAAAGCTGCTTTAATGCTAGCGATAGGGCCAATCAGCTTGGCAGAGTCAAACGGCGGCAATCGCTGACGTGAAAAGGACACGGATTTCTCTTTACATTTAAACAACTGTTCTGTGTTTTGACCAGTTAACAGTACAACTGATAAGGGGGCAAAAAATCCTGTGTGTAAACATTAGCATGGATTGTAGTTCAGTGCACATGTGTTGCTAGCAGCTATTTAAGGTTTAACCAGTTCTAGCATTGCTGTATGTAATGCATTTGTGGAGCTTAAACTCGACATTCTTTTTCAGTTATTTTCCACAGACTGACACGCTAGCCAGTTATTTTCCTGAGTAAAACAGTACTTCCTGGCAAGTCGCCTTCTTCAGATTTGGAATATCAATGCTAGCCAAGTTGTAAAAATGTCCTCTGATTATTTAAACGTGTTTTTCTCTAGAAGTTTCCAGAGCATAATAATAAACCAGTAGGACAATACAGTATGAAACAAAAATGTCTTTATGCACATAATACTAAATGGCTGAAATATTTATTTCAAATATGTAAGAAAAATGTAAACATAAAAAGATACTCAAACAATGACCAAAAAAGAAATACATTAATTAATTTAAAAAACCCACAATATTAATTATATAACACTAATAATAATACTTAAGGGACCAAAATAATAATAATAATAATAATAATAATAATAATAATAATAATAATAATACAAAAAGGAGTGGGAAGAAGAGTAAGCTTATTTAAACCTCAGTATATCAATTATTGATTGTTAATCATGTACCCACTTACCTCAAAACCTACAATTCTGCAAAATAATTTCCAACAAAGAAAACAAAAACAAACAAAATGGACAGCTGAAAACAACAATCTAAAATAATAAAATTAAGTAGGAAAGAATCAATAAAGTGACCTGATTAATAAGTAAAATAATTTTTTTAATGTATATAAATTTATACTGGAAGAAAAATTTCAGGACCTTTGTGAAGACAAATTATGAAAAAGATTAAAATAACCAATCAGCAGTGAGGTGTGATGTAATATTCAAAAACAAGTGATAAAAGTAAGGATAAATTTCACTTAGTGCTAGCCCACCTGAGATTTCAGATCTTACACTTCTT
Source organism: Porochilus rendahli (assembly GCA_039654305.1). NCBI lineage: Eukaryota > Metazoa > Chordata > Actinopteri > Siluriformes > Plotosidae > Porochilus > Porochilus rendahli. Next base: position 5,155,012 of record JBCNYG010000019.1, read on the forward strand.
TTAAAAGTAGAGTTGAATATTTAAATTATGACATTCCTATTTTTTCCTACAAGCTATATCAGATAACATTCTTTAAAAAAATACATTCAAAATAAATTTGTTCATCATTACACGAGAAATAAAACATGGCAAAGCATGCTTTTATAGTAAAACAACAAACCAGTGCATGCACATCTGTAAGTGTTTTATCCAACCAGTACTACAACCTTTTCGAATACATGACTCAGAGGCATGTTATATACCCTAACCTTACATTTATTGTTACGGAACATTTATGAAAGCAAATTAGCTTATCTTATCAGGTGCACCACAAACAGCTATGAACAACACAATAATTCGGAACTTTCTGACCAGTGAGAATCAAGAATCAAACAGCTCAATGGCCACTGTCCAAGTCATTGTCTGTGAAATACAAGGAAAGGTCTTTCAGTCTTAAAACAGAAACCAAATCGAGGTCACGGTCATAAAAGTCCTTCCTAGAAGCGGCTGTATTAATACAATATCGCCAAATGACACCGTTTAAGCTCCCTTAACATATGTAAAGAAGAATTTTAAAGTCGGATTATCTACAATGGTAAAGTGGGCAACAAGGGTAAAAACGCCCGGAGCATGTACTGTATGTGGTTGTAATTTTTTTTATTAATAAATATATAAATAAATGAAATGAAATGCGATGGCTATATTATATATATATATATATAATTTCTATTTTGTCAGGATCCTGACTGTTGTTTACCGCCATGTTTTTAAGAATCATCCCAAATTTGGGAAGTGGATAACGTCTATTACTCCGAGACAGCTAACCAATCAAATCGCTCTGTTCCCACGTAGCATATTTCCCAAACACATGTCTCTATGCCTCTATATTTAATTCTGTCACTGTCATTTAACCAAGCAATAACCAGCAAATATACTACACGCCAATCTTAACCAGTTTCTCTGGCTTGTTTTAATATATGCAAGCCTTTTTTTAATACTCGCAACAACCTAATTACAGTGTCACGGTTTTACAGCTCGTCAGGGTGCATGATTGGACTGTTGCCTCTCCACTGATTTCACATTGCATTTCAGTCAGCTACCATCTACCCATCAATTCCTTACTCCAGTGGTCCACATTGCTTTTGTGTCTATTTGTGATTCCCTAAAGCTTCACAACCAGGTCTCTCTGGATTCCTCCGACATCACACTACAATAACCTCAGTTCCTCGGCACAGCGGATGTGACAGCACTGAAAATACAAATCCACCACTGTTGTAAACATTACACTGCTACTTTAACTGTCCACTCTGGCATGTTTTCTTTTTCTTTATCATACATGATGGCTATTAGCACACACACACCGGCACAGCTAATCTAAACCAAACTAATATCTAGAAGCCAAGCATTGCCATCTTTCTTCTTAGCCGCACGTTCTTTAAACCTTGATCAATTATAAGAGCACAAAAGGTTATACGGACAATAATTCTAAAAAAAAAAAAAACCTTTTTAAAAAAATATTTTTTTTTTATTCCATGACAACAAAAATATGTTTAGATTTCAGAATAAATACTATCTTTAATTTTCACCACAGCCGTATGCTCATAAATGGCTGACGGTCCTATACATACAATAATAATTTAAAAAAAGTTTAGGTACATATGGCTACATGTGGAAAAACTACATGTAATTTCAGTTTAAATGGGTTGGACTGCAATCATAGTGTAAATTATTTACCATGTGGACACGTGCTATGTACCATTTGGTTCATTATGCTGTTTATTTAACGTAAACCATATGTCCAAACGGAACAAAATGGAGTCCTGCTGGCTCCTAAAACAACCCCCACATCAATGCAATTTGTTTTTAAGATTGCATTTTAATGAGTAGATTGTAATAGGGTCCCTTCAGGATTAATTACTAACAGAAAGAAGCACTTTTTTTTCTTTAAACGCTTAAAAAATTTGAATTCTTTTAATACTGTACAAAGCATTACATAAGATATACAGCTCTGTGAAAAGTAAACTTGTATCAAAAAAAGTCAAATTGCAGTGCAAGCACTATTTTTTCAGTTCTTGTGTTCAGCATATTTCACTCAGGAGGATTTACTGGATGTAAGTGATGTCAGTGTAAAATGGCCTGACATCTGTGTGGAGTAAGAGGTTTCATGACAAGCAATCATTCTCCACTTCGCCAGCCTCTTTCAATCTCCCTCTCTCTCTCTCTCTCTCTTCCTAATGCGTAAAATGACTCATTCTCTGACTCCCAGTTTTTTTCAATCTAGCAGTAATTCACCTCTCTCTCTCTCTGTGTCTCTCTCTCCTCTGTAGGCAGGTTTCCAGGCGGCCATCTGAGTGCAGATCAATACCATTTTTGGGCTGCAAAGCCATGGCACCCCCCCCCCCCTTTCATTGCCCACCTTCCACCCTTAACAACCAATCACACATACATCTCACCCCCGTCCATCTGCCCTGCACTGAGTATCACAACCAGCAGTGGATCTCACCACAGTTTGGAGAACCTTTAGCGCTATTAAGCCAGAACAACGAGCCATTAGAGCTCACTCTCTCTCTCTCTCTCTCTCACACACACACATAGGCTCAATTACCCAGAGGCCCTGGCCTGGAGGAGGAGGGGAACGAGAGAAGTGTTTGAAGTCAGACGGATGAGGGGAAGGGAAACTAAATAATGCATCGGCGGAGGACCACTTTGGCGCGGGATGTCCTTTAGCAGACACTACTCAGGCAGATGGAAGACGTTACGCCGTAAAAGCTGAGCCGAAGGAAAAGCGCCACAGCCGAGGCTATCGGAGGTAGCCGGAATGACTAACTGTTACTGTCTGCATGAGTCTGAAGTTTGAAAGCAGACAGCGTGATGACACTAGGTGAAACATCACATGCGACACAGTTGTGCTGAGGTCACGAGATGCTGAACTGAACAGCCACGCTGGCCTTGAAACGGCGCTCAACATCCGGCCATGGGTCTCCCGCTCACCCCCCACCTTCCTTGTTTCTTCCCTCTTTCTTCCTCAGTCCCCTCCCCCACTCATCTGCTCACACAAACACATACAGATGTGTAACACATTCAAAAATCTGTCTACATACAAGTAGCACCAGGTCACGGAAAAGCTGCCTCTCACTACATGCATAGGGCACGTTGTAAACAAAATACAAATAATACAAATACAACCCAATCACACACAGGGCAGAATTTTGAAGAATCAAACACAACCAGGAGGAATTATAACATACACGCAGTTTTTAATCACATTGCTAGTGTACAACTCTGGTTGCTTATTCAAGATGAGCGCACATGCTAAGCATTGTTTGTTTTTCCAACACTGTTTGTTGAATATGGAGTGAGTCCATATGGAACAAAGGCAGGGGGAGGGACGGACAATACCTTAGAATACAATACAGTGATCTGCTCATGGTTTTCTTTTAATGCTATTGACTGCAAGAAGCACGTGATTAAATTTATTAAGTAATTAAATCTATACAACCCATATTTTTTGTTTACATTAAATAATATACTTTACCTGCATCAACTACCCCATGGATTATGTAAGAAAAATCAGAGAATAGAAAATGGCCGCAGTAGATAAAATATAAATAACATTAAAAACATGAAATGTATGATAGAATTTTAATTCGGCTCTTTTAAGAAAGCAATAAAATTACAAGGAATTAAAAAAAAAAAAATCAACATTGAGACCTTTGGACCAATCCGAATCGAGCATTCTGCATCAGAATGATAAAGAACCTTGAAGTACAAACTACTACTGTTTGTGAGTTTTTTCCTCCCCAAAGCAGGTATTCCCAGATATGATTCATATTCTTTAATATCACAACACATCCGTGAACCCTACACTCATAGACAATGGGTTCCTCAAAGAATAAATAAAGATAAAATATATATACATATATAAATAAACGGCCAATTATATTTTTTCGCCTGAATTTTTGCAGAGTTGTATTTTTTCATGCATCGCAAACTAAGAAATGTGTTTGTGCACAAAATTTTTTAAAAATGCACCCTTTAAGAAAAAAGTGTTGATGGTAAGCCCCTCCAGCAAAAAAAAATGACTGGCAGTATTCACTACCCTTTCTCCTGATCTGATTCTCCAAGTGTGCCATGGTTACATATTGGCCTGTCTTTATTTACATTACATGGAGCATGTGAATGCAGCGAGAGATCCAAACAGTTTAAAAAATAGTATTAAAACAGCACCCTGCATATAGTGTATTTAATAATTACACAGAGCAAAAATTGCTTTATTTTAGTAGGTATCTCTAACCTAAAAATCTAGAAATGTGCATGCTATAGTGAACTTAAACATTTTCTCTGTTATATGTATTTGGATGTATGTATAGAATATAAAACGTATGCTCAAGCCTGTGCACACATGTAAAAAGACAATGCATGATTAAAGCTGTACTCGGGAGGCAGCGTTTAAAGGTTTATTATGGGCCATAATAAACCTTTAATCTAAAAAATAGGCACCCCCCCCCCCCCCAGATTAAAGCATACCTACTAATTAAAGTTAATCAAGAATAGCTCATTTCCCCTCTACACATTTGTATCAGAACGCTGTGTGTGTGTGTGTGTGTGTGTGTGTGTGTGTGTGTGTGTGTGTGTGTGTGGAGTCTTTGTGCTCTTACCTGGCTCATGTCCCCTCCGCCCTCCATGCGGGGTCTCTTACACTCGGCCCCTACCGAGTCCCCGAGGGGTGCTGCAGCCGCTCCGTGCGCGTCGGGCTCCGGGTCTCCACGCTTCATCCCGCGCACGGGGTTAGGGCTCGTGCTCTGGTTCTGCGCCTGCGGGTTCTGGCTGGCGTTCGCCTCCAAGTCCCTGCTGTCCCGCTCCATCAGTCCCCGACTAACGGGCAGCATGATGGACGCAACGTCGGTCGACATTAACATTGAAAACGCGCCGACCGTCCTTTTCCCCCTGTGCTCGCTTCTTCTTCGTGTTATTAATTCTTATTTACACAACAGTGTTCACCTTTAAACCTCAAATAACACGAGATTAAATGATATTTGGGCGATTAATCCAATTGTAGCCGACGGATTTCCCCCCCTAAGCTTTGTGCCTTAAACACACGGACGGATGAAACGCTTATTTTCCAGCCGGATCAAATCTATGGTGCGATGATCAAAGCTTCCATGCGCGCGGCTGCGGCTTCAATGTTACATTAGAGTCCAATGTGCTACACAAGGCCTAAAACGCACCAAGAGTGCAAGAGACAGATTGCAAAATATATTGTGTAGCATGCGCCACGGGAAGAGAGAGAGGGGGAGAGAGAGGGAGAGAGAGAGGGGAAAAAACCCTCTGCGGATAAAAGGAGGCAGCGCGCCGCGGAAATATTCCGGATAAACAAACAATGTAAGTAAAAACAAACGTTAAGAAAATGCGCGTTTTAGGGAAGAAACTGGAGTGTGGAGGCTAAATGCTACGCTCCATATCCTACCTCAAAGGAAGGGCGAAAATGTCCCCCCCCTTCCTCACCGTCCTCCTCCTAATCCTACAAAAAAAATTAGCCTGCGAGCACTCTCACACTCACACACACACTTACAAATACACACACACAAAATCCCACCCCGCTCTTAAAGATGGCTGTCACGAGGACGCGTCCGAGCTCGCTGGCTCATCGTTTAGGGCTCCTCGGATCCGCCGCGGCCGCTTTTTTCTCTAAACAAAGGGAATCAGGCGGCTTGTGCTGCTCGGTTTCCTTTCTCTCCGTCCGCTCGCGCTTTCCCTCCCAGTCGGTTCGCTGTGTTCCTGCGGCGCGTGCGGAGAGGAAACCGCGTCCTCTTCCTCCTCCCCTCTCTCTCCACCGCGCGCTCTCGTTACAGTGGAAAGGGAAAGAAAGGTAGGTAGAGAGGGAGGGGGGGGGGGGGGGGGGGGGGGGGGGGGGGGAGGGGAGGGGGGGGGGGGGGGGGGGGGGGGGGGGGGGGGGGGAGGGGGGGGGGGGGGGGGGGGGGGGGGGGGGGGGGGGGG
>JBCNYG010000019.1:5175864-5188079 GCA_039654305.1 Porochilus rendahli
TCATCCTGCTGGCTATCATTGTGTTCAACTATTTGCCGCCAGTCGCTCTCATGCCGTTTGCCTCCACCTACACGTTTTTTCAGTTGAACTGCCAAATCACTATCTCCGTCTTCTCCATCATGGACTCGAGCAGCACCATTGAGCCGATACTTTACATTTCCAAGATGGACAGACTGAACTCCTGCTCCTGTTTGAAGGGACTCGCAAAAAAGAAACTGATCGATGGTGGTACGCAAGTTTGATAGTGTATTATTTCTTACTATTATTATTAATTCCTCTAAAACATTACTCAAGAAACTGACTTTTATATATGAATAGAAGAGCTCATATTTTACACCAGATAATAATGTAGATCTTTATCAGACATGAGAACTTGACTATAAGGCAAACACAAAGATCTGCAGTCATGAATCATAAAACCTCTATCAAGATGAACTACATACAAGACTGAACATGCACACACAACAAAACACGAGCAAAAGAACATACCTTAGGTGTAATTTTTCACCGACATGCTGACTGACCTTTTCGTATCTTCTCCATCCACCACACTGACGTTTCATCTGTTTCTCAGCGATGTTGTCATACTTTCAGTACCATAAAACCTGCTCTAATTAAGCTGCTAATGAAAATGGCTAGGGATTAATTAAGAGGTGGTCGAGAGGCAACACAAGTGGGAAAAGCTAGTAAGTGTGTAAATACATGGACCTACCTGCTTAATTAACATCGAAAAATAATTAGTTGTGCGTAGGTAATATCAATTTAAAAAAAAAAAAGAATTTTGATATCAAAATCACAGCGATGTGAAGAATTAATTATTTATTGAATATGTTCATTTTTGTGTATTGTATTAAATATAAATACACCAAGTAATTAAATGTATATACAATTTAATTTCTGTGTGCACACACAGATTTTATATTATCCCTGACATCAGATAATAATTAAAAAAATTATTTATTTATTTAATGTTAACTAACACTAAAAAATTTAGCATTTATTTTGTATTGTATCTTTTTAAATATATTTTATGAGCATCACTGTCTTAATACATTTTTTAAATAAGCACTGTGTATGTTTTTCTTTTTACTATAGTTTCCTCATGAACATTAAACTCCACCTACTTATTTATTTTTTTCATTTATTTCATGAAATTGTAAAGTTGCCACCTAACACATTTGCACGCTGAAATAAAAACAAAAGCTACAAAATGAATTTTAATGTACATTTTAAGTCATAACAGGTTGGTACCTCCCCATCATTAGCTGTAGGTACAGTGTAAATGAATCATGTCCCATGGGGATTGTGGTAAAAGTTGCATTATATTTGGTCCCAAATGCAGGCGGCTGACGCTAATTCTTGCATTACTGTTAGTTAAGCATGGACACAAGTGGTTTAGGTGTTTTTAAATGATAAGGTGAAGTCAAGCATTAAAAAAATAGAAATTAAACAAATACATTTTACATTTTATAATTTTTTTCTTTGTTGGAGATTGGAAGCAACTGAACTCTGACCACCTAACCCTGTCCTCTAGTTACCGACCCACCTGTTCGAATCAAACTGATCAAATTTATTAGGTGCAGATTGAATACAAAATACATTTTCTCATGACAGCATTGCTGATATGAAAGTCACCTGACCAAGAACGCCTAAAATTACCACAAAACCCCTAGTAGCAGTACAATTTTTTTTTAAACAGGGCTGTACGGTGGCATAGAGGTTAGCACGTCCGCCTCAAAGCAGGAAGGTCCAACTGTGTTCAATTCCTGGGGTCGGGCATTTCTGTGTGAAGTTTATAGGTTCTCCCTGTGCTTGCGTGGGTTTCATCTGGGTACTCAGGTTTCTTCCCACAGTCCAAGACATTAGGCTGATTCTCTCTTCTGAACTGTCCCTAGCTGTGAGTGTTAGAGTGAATGGTTATGTACATGTTGCCCTGCAGAGGCCTGGTGAGTTGTTCAGGGTATAGGCTGAGATAGGCTCCAGCCTCCTTGTGACCGTGGAAGGACTGAGCGGTTTAGCAAATGAATGAATGAATGAAGTTAAACATCTGTTCTATGATGTTTTGGTGATTTTGTCATAGATCTCTCTTAAATGATCAGAGCTGGCTGGCGGTCCATTAACAGAGCTCACAAACCCAGGATACACATCATAAACCTCTTGTACTGGACACACAGCCCTCTGCGTCACATGACCTTCTGAGAAAACCAGAGGAATCAGTTTAGCATGAGCGTAATCAATCTCAAACCCCTCAAATATCACCCCCACCCCCCATGCTCCCAGCGCTTCTTCTAAGAGCCTCGCCACCTTCCGGGTTGCCAGCACCAAGTCTGTGTAATCCTCGTCGTCTAGACGGAGGATGTCACTAGTGAGTGGTTTGCGTGGAATCACCACTGTGAGGCCCGGAGTGTTCGGGAATGGGGTGAGAAAAGCAATATGGCCTTCATCCTCCCAGACCCTCCACTGCTTCTCCTCTCCTCGAACGATACGAGGAAACAACCCTGGGTGGGACGGTTCTCCATGGAATGTGTAGTTAAGAGGGGCCATTGGAGAAGGAAGTTTTTCCCGAATTCTATGCTTAACAGCTTCCAGATCCAGATCAGTCCAGCGTGGACCGCTTTTGGAAGTTATGTAGCCGGGATCGTAAGGTTGGAAGTCTTCCTCGGGAGCGAGATGCGGCCTCCACGTATCCTCCAAGCCACGAAGAGGAAGAAGCAGCAGATTCGCAGACGAGCCAGTGCCACAGTCGGGTCGGTGGACGAGAGCGCAACGCTGGACGCAGAGCCGTTTGCAGAGGAGTTCTCCGACTACCCGTGCTCCAAGGAGAAGAGTCAGAAAGGAGGACTCGGGTAGGTGGAAAAGGCTGCTTGAGGTGTTAGGGGTATTATGGGTCACGACAGTAGCCCCTGGAGTCCACGGAGATGGATGAAGGTACGCCTTCACATTTCCAGACTCCCAAATCACGTGATTCTCTGGGCAGAACATTCTGTTTTTGGAGACACATAGACGGATAGACAGACAATATCAATATATATTAATACAAACGTATTTATTCAATGTATCAGGGGACATGATGTCGTAGTGGTTGGCACATCCGCCTCACAGCAAAAAGTTCTTGAGATCTCGCCATGCTTGCATGAGTTTATTCTGGATATTCCAGTTTCCTCCCACACTGCAAAGATATGCACATTGGGCTGATTAAAATTGCCCCAAGGTGTGAGTGGGAGTGTGAATGGTTGGGCGAGACGTTCAGAGTGTACCCTGCCTGAGCCCAATGTCGGCTAAGATAGGCACCGGCCTCCCCGAGACCCCAGTAGGATTGAGCTGTAAAACGGAGCAGGGTTTGGAAAAAGTAAACAAGTTTTAATGTTGAATAAAGGAGGCACTTACTTATGTGTTTGTTTACATGATGTCACAGTTGTTATTCAACAGTTGTAACATATGCAGACATATAGAGTGCATTTAATTATTAACTATTTGTTAAAAAATAGTTATGAAATACTGAAACCTGTTAAATTCAAAACTGGCATAACGGAGATATAAATGTATCCACTTACAGCTTGTTTAAGTCATTTTAATATTATTATTTATTGACATTACTGTTAGATGACAAAACCTACCTCTGCAATACACCATGAACTACACTTTTAAACAAGTTTTTAAACACAAAACACCTCATTTAAAAACATCCCTCTCAACTGATGTAACTCAACCCTGTCTATGAACTAACTCTGGTGTAGTTTGTGTTGAATCCCAAATTTCTCCAATAAAGTTATCAAGAGCACTACATAGTGTACATGACGTCTATATCACTCACTCTATATAGCATGCACGTAGAGCAACCAAGCAAGCTATAAAAACACAGCCTTTACTCTTCTTTGTTTATTCGTTTGCTAACCCAGAAGGTGTGGCTTAAAAGAACTCGACAGCGCCACCGGCTGTTTTGGAGGAATGGGTTGGGTCAATTACGTTCACGGGTCGTAAATAACATTAGGGCTCGTCTCAATTTTGACAGAAAACAACATCTTGATGATCCTCAAGACTTTTGGGAAAATACTAATAATAATGTGGACTGACGAGGCAAAAGTTTAACTTTTCGGAAGGTGTGTGTCCCATTACTTCTGGCTTAAAAGTAACACCGCAAAAAAAAGAGCATCATACTGACAGTAAAATATGGTGGTGGTAGTGTGATGGTTTGGGGCTGTTTTTTCCTGCTTCAGGACATGGAAGACGTGCTGTGTTAAATGGAACCATGACTTCTGCTGTCTACCAAAAAATCCTGAAGTAGAATCTCTGGCCATCTGTTCGTGACTTCAAGCTGAAGTGAACTCGGGTTCTGCAGCAAGACGATGATCCAAAACACACCAGCAAGTCCACCTCTGAACGGCTGAAGAAAAACCAAACGAAGACTTTGGAGTGGCCCAGTCCTGACCTGAATCCTATTGAGATGCCGTGGCAGGACCTTAAAAAGGTGGTTCCTGCTCGAAAACTGTCCAATGTGGCTGAATTACAACAATTCTTCAAAGATGAATGGGCCAAAATTCCTCCACAGCGCAGTAAAAGACTCGATTGCAAGTTCTTGCAAAAGCTTGATTGCAGTCGTTGCTGCAAAGGGTGGCCCAACCAGTTATTAGGTTTAGGGGGAAAACACTTTTTCACACAGGACCATGTAGGTTTGTGATTTTTTTCTTCTTAATAATAAAAACTTTAATTTACAAACTATACTTTGTATTTACTTGTTGTCTTTGACTAATATTTAAATTTGTTTAATGATCCAAAACATTTAAGTGTGACAAACATGCAAAAAAAATAAACGTATTAAAATAAAAATAACGTCGTTTTAAAGTAGGTTTTTACATTGTATATGTAATTCTGCAATATAAGGTTTGTGCGTTGTATGTATACAGTAAGTCCATTCGAATAAAATACAAGAATACTATTTGTGTATTATCCACTAGAGGGCGCTAGGAGTCACTAATAGACTCAGTTCATCTGTATTACTTCAGGAACTAACATGCTGTGTGCCATGGTTACGGTGATATGAATGACATCTGGACTGTCCAATCAGCGAGCACCTTATAAGAACACGGTTATCGAGAGCGAGAAGAATGAATAAACAATGCTCAGGATGAACCTGAAATAAGACACGACTGAAGCATTCAGCGAGTTTAAAGTTGGGGCTAAACGGTGGTGGTTTTCAGGTTTATACCAGAATGATATGTGTGTGTACTTTATATCGGAGTTTTCTTATACTAGTTGAAAAAAATCGATGATTCTCGCAGTTTTTATTAATTTATTCAGTCGGATAATGGTAAATGAGGGGGCGGGACTAATTTTAGTCCCTAAAATTCCCTAAACGAGTTTCCTGGTTAACAAACCAGTGTAATCCGGTTTGAGCCGGTCTGCGCTTGTAGCTCAAAATCACACCCATGGTAATCCCTCAGGAGCAACGAACCTGGTGAACATTAGACCTCTGTAGAATTAGGAGAGAGTATGGGTTAATTTTGTTGTGCTTTCTAATTAATTTGCACTTCAGGGACCTTCTGTGTATAAAAGTTGAAATAACTAATTAGTTAGTTAAACAGCTGTTAAATTTGTACACCTATGCAGTCTTTTAGAATGGAATATTCTATATATATATTATATATATGGAATGTTCGCACACTTTTTTCATACAGCACCCATACATATTCACACATTTGCCACACTAATTAATCCTACTAGGGTTACAGGGCAGCCGACACTGGGTGAAAGTGTGGTTACACCCGGAAGAGCTCACCAATCAATCACAAGCACCTATACACGCATGGGAGAGCATGCAAACTCCTCAGAGAAACACCCTTGGCCACCCTGGAGGACCTTCTTGATGTAAGTTCTAACTACTATGCCACCATACCACCCTAGATTTCAACACTAAAAACAAAAATAACTAGTGGCGGCTCAATGTTTAGGGCTCTGGGTTACTGATCTAAAAGTCAGTGTTTCAAGCGTCAGTACCACCAAACTGCCACTGTTGGGGCCTTGAATAGGGCTCTCAACCCTCGACTGCTCAGTTGTATGAAATTAATAATAAAAATTGCTCTGGCTGAAGTGCCCTTGAGCAAGTCACTTAACCCCCAACTGCCCTCCGAGGCCCTGATGTGTGGCAGCCGACTGCTGTAAATGTATGTGTGCTCACTTAAGATAGGGTTAAATGCAGACGCAATAGTTTCGCTTGTGGGATTAATACTGTATATCGAAATCAAAAATAAGGGCGTCTAAAAAAAATGCCATAAATGTAAAATAAACCCTATTACAGTGGCCTATTCCACGGGACAACCACCAATTCCAAATGTACAAAGTACCTCATAGCGTGTCATGTACCAGATGCCCGAACGTTGCACTATTACTAACATTCAGTTATAAAGCTAAAACAAAAAACAAACTTTACAGATTAACCACTTGTAGATATGTAGGTAGGTTGTAGGTTAGTATAACTGGTAGGTTTTACTAAGCATATGTTGACCCCAACTTCAAGATCAGGCAGTTGGTTTCTACAAAAATAGGTCCTGGACTGACCAGATTCCATCACTGGATGTCACTGGTGCGGCCTGGAGCAGTCGCTAAAAATGAACTCGCCCCTCTAAGCCACTGTCAGTTCATAGTCATTGACTATTAAAAGATGATTGACACCAAGGGTAAGAAGACACCATGAAAAAGAAAAGAAACACAACCTGCATTTAAAAATTGAGTGGGATTTCCCATAACGAAAAAAAAAGGCAGATTTATTTGTTACTTATATTAAAATGGATGAGGCAAAAGAACAACCGTTAAGAGAATTCTTATATTGCTAATCCTTTTAGTAGTGCATTAATACACTGACCGGGCTCAAGTGTTACAGTGACATGTAACTGAAACTACACATGGCATTCGTTATGTGAATAAAAGGGTTAGCAAGTCTTTGCCAGTTGATGTTTGCTAGCTGATGAATACTCAGAATACAAACTGTTTCCGGATTGCTTTCACTTGTAGATAAGTTACTTTACAGTAGAGAGCATAACAATGAAGCCAGTTAGACACACATGAACCATGTATTTGCATTTATTGTGTCTCACTGGGCTTGTGAACATTCATTCTGGAAATAATCTTCAAGTCATTTATTCACTGATCTTACTTTTATTCGCCAAGGAGTTTTGAACATGTTTAAAATTTTGAGGAATCTTTGGCCAACATGTCTTTTCACCAGTGTTGTGTAACGACTCGCAACACTTACCAAATGTCCTCCCAGTGGTCTGCAAACGTTGTTTGGGGTCATCAGGTATTCTTTAATGTGATATATGAAGGCGACTCATCAATGTTTGGCAATTATGGTGACTAAAATGCCACTGACTGTTCATCGGGACTGTTCGTTAACTGTTCAACAACTCACCAAAAATCACTAGAAAGTCGTCAAAAAAAAAAAAAAATTCACCAATATGTATATGAAAAAAATGAATGACGTATACCTGGTGAATACTCCAAGGTCATAAAAAAAGGTGGTGAACCACTAATCGCCACATTTGCCAAACGTTCATCTCTCAGTGAGATACTCACCATATCGATCACTTTAATCAAATAAGAACGCAGGAAAATATTTTCACCTGCCTAACCAGCTCAGCCTGATTTTGGTATTCAGGCCAGGCTAGATTTTCAATTTTCACTTCCTGGCTTTAGTATCACTGCTGCCTGTGTATTTTTTGGTAGTTGGACTGCTTCCCAGTTTATCAGTGATACTGCTTGTAATGAACACTGCTTGACTTTTTTTAACCAGTACTCATACCAGCACAAGAGTGAAAGTAATTCAGCCCTTGTGGTACTAATGGCCCCTTTCCTAAAGTTTGGGAAAATTTGCCAATTAAAATAACCATAGATAATAACAGGGACTGGGGGACTAATCATCCCCAGCTCAGACTTCAGAGGCACAAGGGGATGAGTGCCTACAAAGCTGTTTAAAGGGTAAATATATCTCTCATCCCTTATACAGTTGTTAAAGATCCATTTTCTCTTCACCACAAAGTGCTATTAACAAGCATCCACCTTGCCTTCTGCTGCTGTTTACATGTTTTTTAACTTTGATCTTAAATGACTATAGGCAATTCCATTATTCTTTGCCGGGGCGATTTACTCAATCACCGACCACACTAGGTAATGCTATTACAGTTACAAGGCTATAAGGAAGATCCAGTTTAGACAATAGGAACAAATTTAGCAGCAATCCTAGACATCTTACCATACTCGTTAACTAAAAGGGTGGTTATGCACTGGTTTCAGATATAGATATGTGGCAACCACTAGTTACAAACAAATCCAGTATCACCATGAAGTGCATGGTATACATACATCCTGATTAATGATTTCACTTCTTTGTAGCAAGATTGTGCTATTGTACAATATAAATTATATACTTGGGTGTGGGTTAAAAAGCATTAAATATGTATACATGTGCATGGAGAAGTCATGCTTGAATAACTTGCAACGAAATGCAACCAACATAATGTGGTTTATGCAAATCATCAGCAGGGTGTGTACAGGTTGGCTTTACTCATCAAGCAGGAATTTAATATTTATACACCTGTACTTCAGGCAGATTTTACACATCAGCCTGCACTTCTCTGAATACTTTTCGAAACACTTACACCTCAGAGGTGGTTTGAGCAAGAAAGCAGTTGGTATCAGTTTCTTCATCTGGTTCCCCTTTATAGAATTTGCATGCACCATCTTGAACTGGAATTTCACCATAAAGAACAAATTACCCAAGTCACAGAATGTAACTACCACCACAACACAGTCACATTCAGTTTAATCCCCTAAAAAATTATCCCACTGCTTTCTTAGACACCCACACGTCTCTGGGAAGAAAAAAAATTTCAAACCACAATGAAGTCTGGAAGCTTTATTAGAAAACAAGAAATCGTACAATAGCATACTACACCATAAACACACCATACACCAGAGTTTTAAATAAAGCTTGGAGAGAGACGCTGAAGCTATATACACGCGAGAGCGCAATATTCAGTGTAACAAAAATATCCACTGTATGATACGAGGCCCCTTACTGGACAATGATGTGAAAAGGTGAGGTGAAAAGGGTTAAAGATGGGAAGTCACTGGGCTTTAGGTGTGTCAAGTTTGTGCAAATCTATTAGTAACAACTATGTTTTAACTACTCTACGTTATCTTGTGAATACACAGGAACTGTGACGCGACTGTGTGGGGGAACACAGATGCTCCTAAATCTTCTTGTGCCTCTTATAAAATCATGCCAATCATAGATGACATCTTTCATCTTACGAAGAACTGGCCTTGACTTTTCTGTTCTTTGCAGATCGGACTTCCTCAATGAGATCCTTTAGGTATTGGATCTCCCGACTGATCGAGTCTGCCTTCTCTGCCAGCTCTTGGTTCTTCTTCTCCAGCTCAGCACACTCCACATTCAGGCTCTCCTGTTCCACACGTTTCTTCTGCCTGTAGCGGGTAGCTGCCGTCTTATTCTGCTCCATTTTCTTCAATTTCTTTTCTACCGTTTTTGTTGTTCCCGAGGCAGTCTTTACTTTGGCGCCAACACCTGGAGCTGCATCAGGGTCAGTTTTAGAATAGGGTTTGGTTCTGGAGGCGCCAGCGGGTTTGGGAGATGGAACAGGACTCTGAACACGAGGGGGAGAACCAGATAGAGATTCTACACCACTGTCTGACTGGTATGAGGAAGAGCTAGGAATGCCCAGCTCTTCTTTGGTAGCGACAACCACCAATATGTGGGCAGGGGTGAGGGAGAGCACGATACTGGGGGTTTGGTTGTCAGCACTGACCGTGGGTACTGTTTTTTCAGGCTCCGAGATGGAGATGTCCACCTCACTGCCCAACTCAAGTGTAAATGCAGGGGATAGAGCAGGAGCTGGAGAGACTGGCTCAGATTTGATCTCAACAGAAACAGGCTCAGGAGGGATCTCTGCCTTGATTGGTATATCTAGAGGGAAAGATGGCAGATCAAGCTCTTCTGGAACAGGTGTGGATGCCGATTGGAACGGGAGTGAAGCCAGATCCAGATCCATTTGGGACTCCAGGGATGCCAACAGCTCCTCTGGTGAGCTAGGAGGCTCGTCCAAATCACATGACCCAATAAGTGAGTCTAGGTCGAAGTCACTGAGATCGATCTTCTCAGTCATCCAGTCCATACCTGAAAATGCATCCCCTGAAACAGAGACGAATACTTATTAGCTTTTCATTTTGACAGTGTTCCACTCAAAAAGATCATTAAGCACATCGCTCAATTTACCATCTCCCAGCAAAAATGCTGGAAACCAATCAGTATGCTTGGGTGTTACAAATGTCCTCACCTTCTCTCTGGTCTGCCCCAATATGAGCATCGATCTGCTCACTGGCAGAGAGCCAGGGGAGTGGCACATCACACCCGCCTTTACATCCTAGAGGATCGGGGGCTGAGGGGGAAGAAAACGGGGAGGAAGAGTAAGAATCAGAGTATGAAGAGAAGGAGAGGGGCGATGAAGACCCCTCAGAAAGAGCTCTCTCTTCATCTTCGTCCAGAAGGGGCCCAAAGGGGTCAGCCATCAGAGTCGAGGACCCCAATAACAGGGTCCCCATCTCTTTCACGCACAGCTGTGAGCTCAGAGTCATGGTGTTTGGTCAGAGACAGACTCAAAAAGAACAGGAGTTCTGAAGACGAGTCAAGGGTTGATATGCTGTCAAATGCAGCAGTGCTGAGGGTGGTTGCCTCGAGGGACCTGATGAAAAAAAGGGGGTACATTTTAACCAGTAAATAAAAACACAGTATGTTATAACTTAAAATATATACATTCTGAGAATTATACATGATTATGTTGCATGGGCAAAATGAGAACCGATTCAAAATAGGAAGGGGAACTAGGAACTGATCTCTCACATGGTACACAAAATGGAAGAATGGTATTAGTCAGAAGTTTAACCACTTCACTAATGTCTGAGGCCCTTCACCCAGATGCAATGCAAGCTTTTAAATAGCCGAAGAGGTAAAACCTGGGTTCCTGTATGACCTGTTCAGTGTACTATTCAGTAACATTAATTAGGGCGGGGATTAATGGTAAATCATAACTGGATAAATAATTAGAAGGCCCCATTGCATGACTGGAAATTCCTGCCCTAATGTGTATTCAGATTTCTTAATATGGTCATAAATAGTCGGTCGCCCCGCCTTCACTTCCGCTAGGAGGCAGCGATGTCCTTGGCGCTCGCGCCATTTTCACAACAAAGCACCAGCTGTCATCGGTTGTGAAGCGTGCGCCATTTTGAATGTGCCACGTTGTCCAGTAAGTGAAAACAATGAAAAACTTAACATACTTGCTTTTTCCTTACCACTGAATTTGTTTTACGGCACAGTTTCCAGTAAACTAATCAACTTGCCAGTTTGCTAAGCTGGTTGATAGTTATTTACCAATTAATCCGGAAATGAGTGGAGATGGCGGTGAACACGGCTAGGGTTAGCATCACTGCTAATCTGGTCGCGTTTTATTATATTTTCACAGACCACCGACTTTTGATATTTCGATAAATATATCATAACTTATTTCAACATATGACTTTAAGACATATCTAATAAAATATTATAAGCCGTGTGGTAACATATGTGCCGGCACATTGTTACTCAGATTACCTCAAAATATTTTCTACAAACGAGTTACGAAATTGTACTTACGCCATTTTGATAAATAGAGCCAGTGCACCGTTGCACTGAAAGTGTTGCCGCTGCTAGTTTTGCGCTGCAAGCCGCTACACTGCCATTTTGAGCAGGTGTTTTATGCCCAAAATGATAAACGCTTCTGAATAACAAGGGAAAGAAACAGACTGGGGCCGTCACATGACATTATATACTGACGCTCAACACCCGCAGTAACCGTCCGCTGACGCGGGGGAGCTGTATTACGCCGCACCTATTCCTTCGCATTGATTGGCTGTGTGAGTCATCAGGGTGTGGTTTGTTCTGCAAAAAAGTAGTTCTACAATCAGTCTCAACATGGCAACCAGCCACGTGAGTGAATTATGTCAAGTTAACCTCGTGATGGAAATAGGACACACAGACGATGGTACACGAACGTGTTTAGGAAATTAAGACACCTAATTTAAAGTGATTTAATGAGATTAATTACAATACACGAAGACAATAAATACAACGAAAATACTTTTGCTATCGTTCCCTATCGATATTTCTA
>JBCNYG010000019.1:5213882-5229016 GCA_039654305.1 Porochilus rendahli
ACCGGAGTACCCGGAGGAAACCCACGCAAGCATAGGGAGAACATGCAAACTCCACACAGAAACGCCCGAGCTGGGAATCGAACCCAGGACCTGTAAAATTATTTTTAAAATATTAATATTTGTTTGGGTGCAGTGGTGGCCTGGTGGTTAAGGTGCTGGATTACTGATCCCAAGGTCGGGGGTTCAAACCCCACTATCGGCGAGTTGTCACTGCTGTCCCCCCCAGTGCAGCTAACTGGGTTATCAAATGCCGGCCATGTCTCGCACTGTCTATGGTGGGAGGAATCCAAAAGAACCATTGCTAAACGCCCGAGCTGGGAATCGAACCCAGGAACTTCTTGCTGTGAGGCGGACGTAATGACAATATTAATTAAAAAAAAAACCAAACAGAACTAGACTCATTCTTTCAGCCCTTATGTTTTTGATTTTTTTTGCATGAAAAATGTGATGCTCTCCAATCTTGCTTGAATTCACATTAACTGTTTGGCAAATGAAGCCAAAACTTGCATTCTCTCAATGACAGTGAAACCAGTACCCATAAAAATCAGCCATATTATAAAGTCAGAGGATTGTCGTTGTTAAGGATCACCAGAAAAGTATACCTCGATTTATTTATTAATTTATTATTTTTGGATGGCTATGCAGCCTACTCTTGACAAAAATCAGCAATGGTTCTTTACATGCCTCCCACCAAGACCACCACTACCCACCCACCAGTACCAACAACAAATATTTCATAAACCAAAATTTTTTAAATCATTATTATTACTAACAGCAGCAGTAGTAGTTACTATTGTAACATTTGTTTAATCTGAGGTTTTATGCAGGCTCTAAACAAAAGACTAATTAGCCCAATGCAAAATAAATTTATAAATGGTGGAATTAAATAACAGTTAAATTTTATAATGAACACTTTAAACTGTTAAAGTGCATTTTAAAGCACGTTGCAGTTCAAAATAAGAAATAAACCAGTAATACCACGTGTATCACACCACTAGAGGGAGTCATAACACCGTTTAAAGGCAACCATTTGAGTGGGGAAAAAGGCCTGAGTACAAACTGAACTGTATAATTTTAAGGTTTTCTAAATCCATTTACACCTGATCAATCCTGCCCCTTCTCAGACCAGGGTCAAAAGCTGTTAACGAGCAGGGAAAAAGAAACAGGAGTGAAGAAAAGCCAGCTTTCTTCTCATCTTCTCTTTAACAGTACAACAAAAAATGAAAAACTCTGGGGCAGTTGCAAATTTATGACGAATTGGACACAGTCTGCATTCGGTGTTACAAGAGAGGCAAAAATGTGTCATATCACTGACGAGCAGTGCCGAGGAAAGGTGTCAAAACAAATAAAATCATACGCATTAATCACAATGAAAGAACTGTGTAACATTTCACTGATAAAAGACATTCACACATAAATACCACTTAACCTGCTTAGAGTCACGGAGAAGCTGCAGACAGGCGGTGTACACCCTGAACAGCTCACCAGGTCATTGCAGGGCCAACACAGGGGAAATTTGAAAAAACCAATTACCATTACCTGCATGTCTTTTGACTGTGGAAAGAAAGCGGAGTGCTTGGAGGAAACCCACACAAGCACAGGGAGAACCTGCATACTCTACACAGAGGCACCGGTTTGAACCCAGGACCCTTATTTTAAGGGAAGAGTGCTAACCTCTACAGCCCTGTGGCCCCCTGCAGAAAACAGGCAAAGTTAAAAAGCCAAAAAAGGAGTGTGTGAGTGTGTGTGTGTGTGTGTGTGTGTTAGCAGTTACCAGGAGATAGTTGTTAAGAATCAGCCATTAGTTCAATTGAGTCAGCAGTTACTCATACCTTTCGTGTAAGCAACGCGGAAGGTACTGTGACTCTCCGATTTTCATTCCGCAGGAAATTGTGCACACTGTGTCCTAGTAAACTATTACCTTTCAAGTGAACTGTGTATTGTTCATGTAATCATTACTAGACATTTGAGAGCTTACAGAAATTGTACTGAAGTAATATTACGAAAGTCTTTGCATTCACATAGGCAGGAACTTTCCAGCAGGTTTAAAGCCAGGATCTAATTAGATCATTACAAGTTCAACTCTCTCTTCAAGTTGGACAGAGTATGTGTGTGTTCGTTAAATTCGAATTTCTCCACTAATGACATAATAACTAATGCCATGATAGTAGTATTTGCATAAACACGTCATTCAGGTAACGTAAGCTAACATTAGGCCCTATTATACAACAACAAGGATCTGACATTATACATGCCAGTTGGTACCACGCGAAAGGTCAGTGAATGCATGTTCGCTCCACCAGTCATTTCATCAGAACATTGCAATTGTGCCAAACTGAATCGTAAATCAGAAAATTGTAATCGGGGCATTTCGGGGACTGGAAATAAGAAACCCTCAAAGAAACAATCAGATGATATATATGGATAGATTGTTCGATCTTGAAATATATGCATGAAAAATGAGCTCCATACTGCTGTGCAACAGAAGCATATCTTTATTTCAGCTCCACTGTACAATGTAACTTAGCATGAAAATGACTGTACAAACACATGGCACTGTACCTCAGGTTCACGTTCAATACACTCCAACATCCAAAGCTAACATGTGCAAAGCTCAAATTTTCTACAGTACATAGCTATCGCGTACAGTATCATAGATAACCAATGTACATCATACACCTGCTTTTATTACACACTGGCTCAGTAGCTACAGATCAGGACATCTAGAAACTCATTGTTCTATATAAAACTCTTCATCTTATTTACACATCGGATGAAATATGTACAAAGGAAATGTAATTGAAAAGCAGCAACAACAAAGAAACACTGGTTGTAACAAAATTTAAATATGTGAAGTCTATAAAGGAATTCATGAAAATGATAAAGTAAGAAACACTAAAATTATCCATCATGTTACACTGAGTTTACAGAGAATGTAATAGGAATATTTTACATGTATATTGATCTAGTGTTCTTGCAGCTGATAGTTGGTTAACATTTATATATAAGGAGCTTAGATTTAAAAAATATTATCTATTTAAACTATTAAATGGTTTTAATCCAGAATCCTCAGACACTTCTTCTATATGTTCTAGTCATTTTTAGCAATACCTTCAATGAGTAAAAAAAATAAATAAATCAAATAAAATAAACAAACAAATAAATAAATATTCAGCCCTTAAGAAAAACTTGCTTCAAAGGACTGTTTATATATTTTCCATGAATAATATTTGCAACATTCAATTTTCAATTTTTAACTTTCAAATAAGTTTAAATTTCCACATTTAAATTTAAGTGAAACTACAGTTTATTAGAATATACTGCATGGGAACATTGTGATCTGATTGGCTCACTATCTTGAAGATATTACACACTATCCTCAGTCGATGATGCTTTAATCAAACCGACTGACTCATAGAATGTCAAAAATAAACCACAAAAATCTTGTTTTAGTTTGTTTTCTTGTGTTTCTATGTAGTATATACTAGAACCTTAGTTGGGATTGAAAACTCTCAAAGCTCAGTGTGGAGCTCATCTCTGTCTCCAATGATTAATAAAAACTAAAAGGAAAAAGCACAGAAATCTAATTTTAGTGTGCTTTTTTTAGTTCATGTTCCTGTCTCCTTTATATATACTAAAACAATTATTTTCTTCAGGCTTGGTGGATGTTGCTAAATTGTATCGTTGCTCAAGGTTCCATCTTGGGGACAATCCAGTGACATTCACCTCACCTTCAGCACATAATTGCTAAATATCAAGCAAATGTTTTTCATGTTGTTTATGTCTTAAGGCGCAGAGTCTAAGGGCTGAAACTCTAGTTGTCCAAAATGATGGCGGTTTCATTGTTCCAATCATTTCTTAACCATTTCAAATATTTCTTAGCGACGTTATATTTGTAGCTCCAGTGTAAAAACCTCAAAACAATGCAAGAAAGGTAGGGCCAAATGACCACCACCAAACATAGTAAGAAGAATAGTGTGTAAATGTCACATTTCAATTAATTGACACTTCTCATATAGTTACATAAAAAATGGTTAATATTAAAAAATGTTTACATACTTAAATCTGCAAATATAAACAGCTTATAAAAGAAAACAAGTGTATCCTGCACAAATTTCAGAATTTCTAATGGAAATGTTTAAAAATAGTAAAATAAACAGACCAATGTAATTTATTTTTCTTTGAAAAATCAGGATTTCACTCTTCACTAAATCACTATAACCAGGAAATGTACAACTATTTAATTAGAAATTTGTTATGTTTAAAAATTTTAGTTTTTCATGTCTGTGCTTGTGAGGTGCTGGTAATATTATGAAACAGTATTAAGTAAAGAAGAATATTCTGCTTCAAGCAACAATAACAAAAATCCATAAACAACTGTACATTCAACCTATATATACCTGCTTGTTTACTGTTATACCTAACCAGGTCAAGTGCAAACAGTTTAGCTACGTGGATTATATACCAAATACCATAACTGTATTAAATTCAATCTATAAGGTTTATAATAAGACCTACAAAGAAAGACATAACAGAGTCAAGACCATGCTATAGACTTGTATATGTAACATATCACAATCGTTTCTTTCTCCGATTGGTAGTAGAATATATGGGGCTCATCACTAGTTCAAATGATTATATTTTAAATCTAGTTTATTATCTTCACAATAAAAGGTCATTTGTAAAATTTGGTGCAGCCATTCCGGAGAAATGAGCAAAAATCTCTATATTAAATACATGTCAGTTGAAATCAATGCATAGCACATTTATTTAAACAGTATTTTACAGTATAATATTCTGATGACAGGTTGGAAATTAATTTATGGCAAAACTTTAAAAACTTAAGGTAATATCTAAGGAAGTGCTTTTGCTACTTTGGTGTAATTTTGTAGTGATGCATAATATACCAATCAGAAAACGAATTGGGCCCAATGAAGGCTACATATATGTTTTTATGTTTATTTGTTTGCCTTGAACAGCAATCTCAAGCCAGAGTTGGGCAAAGAGATGTTATGTCTGGGCTGTTCAGTTTTTATTCACAGTTGTCAAATAGCTACGAAAAAAACAAACAAACAAAAAACCCCCCAAAAACTCCATAACTTTTACAAACAAACGTTTGTATTTGGTATGTAGCTATGTTTAACTGTAATGCATCGTGATTGTGTAACAACAACAATATTTGAGGAAAATTATGACTCAAATAAATCCTTTAAGTGCAGTGTGAGGACTGAACACTTATATCTTTATATCCCAAATTTTGGCTCTATTTTACTTAACTAACATAACGTGCTAAAATTACAAATGTTTTCAAAGTTAATCACAAACTCATTGATTATTCTGTCTGTTTTACCTACCTAAGTAGCACACCATCCATTTCCCATTATTATCTATTCCACTTCTCTGTCAAGGTCACAGTGGATGGGGTACACCCTGAACAGGCCACAAGACTACTGCAAGGCCAACACACACACACACATACACACATACACACACACACACACACACACACACACACAAACAACCATTCACAATAACATTTAGACCTACAGATAATTAAGAGTATCCAGATGATCGAATATGCTTATCTTTGGATGGTGGGAGGAATCCAGGGGAATATGCATTAAGAACTTCACACAGAAAGGCTGAGATTTGAGCCCAGAACTTTCTCACTGTAAGATGACAGTACTAAGTTTAGCGAGTGAAGATATTAAAAAATATGTGAACACTATGCTTGAAAGGTTAAATGCTGTAATCAAAGTAAAGGGTGGCCACAATAATTCCTCTAAAAAGAAACTGTTATTTTTGTTATTACCATATATTGTTGTTTGTTTACTGATTCTGATCAATATGATCCAATTTTACATTAAAATAAATAAATACTTGAATTGTACTTGCTTTCTGATTTATCTTCATTATATATATATATATATATATATTTATGCATGTATATATAGTTTCTTCCCACTCAGTCAGGTTTTTATGCAAAATATGGGGTCGGATTAATGAAAATGTTTAAAATAAATAAATAAATATCTAAACTAGCTCCTATAATGTAACAACATTCAGGTCACGTTCAATGTTTTTGTTCAAGCACGTCACTGAATGTGCTTATGTAACAACTCTTTAAGGCAAACATACTATTTCCTGGTTTGAGAAACACTGTTTTCCAGATAGATTCTATTATTTCTCACCTTTTGGAATATATTACCACTATATTTGTCACATATCCATCATTTAAATCACGGAGAAAGAATAATATGCATAACAGTATGATATCAAATGAATTGAAAAACGTACTGAAAGCTCCAAAAAAGCAACTGTTCAAGAAAAAGGCTGAGGGTCACTTAATAGATTTGCTACGTGCTAGCATGATTAGCAGCTGTACTGCAGGATTAAAACATGAGGCACACTGAAATAGATAATACCCTTCTAAAAAACACACCAGATACTGATGAAGTGATCTAAATCAGCTGTATCAAGGCAAACATTTCAGTGTGTATGCATGTACGTGAGAGGGAGCTCTCAGCATGGGGAGGAGGAAATATGCTCAGGACACTTAAGCAGAGCGGGGTAGTTGGAACTCATTTGGAGAGAGGCTTCACTGGAGATGTCGGAGGGACTGCGTCCTCGTGTCCAGGCATCTGGATGAAGGAACTGAGCCGAGTAATCGGAGCAGTTGCTGAGACGAGGCCCGTAGAAATTCGAGTGAGGCCGGTACAGCTCTTCTGCTGTGTATCGCTTCATGAACAGGTAGACAGACATCACACCTGCCGTCTACAGGACACAGGAGTGTCAGGTTCAGACAGCAGGGTTAGGAATAATAATAAAAATGTAACTAAAAGCTGAAGTGTGTACCTCAGTGAGCAGGAAGGAGATGGCGGCGAAGGCAAATGACCAGCCGTATTTGTAGCTGAAATAGGCTTCGTTTGTCTTAGTTCTGTTCAGCATCTCATCGTTGATGTTGGAGATATATAACACCAGACCAACTACTAGAGAAAGACCTGGAAACAAGGAACATTGTTATCTCACTTTTTGCACTGACTTCTGGTCCTGGTGGCCTTCTCAAAGTACCAGGGATCAATCAACAACCTACATTATTACAACCATTATTAGAGCAAGAGTCTTCAAAGAGACAAAGAGTCATCAGAAGTAAATATAAAATAAATTAATTTACCAATAAATACACTTCACCCTCGATTTCCTGTACCCCTATTTCCCGAATTTTGGATTTCCCTTACAAAATCCGGTGCCGCACATTGTTTGTTATTGCTAAAAAAAATGCTCGTACAAGTCCGGGAATTGATGATGGGAGTCCGGGTCGGTCACGATTTTCCAACTTCCCTCCTGTCTGGCCTGTTCCCGTCCGAGCAGATGGATGAAAATGAAGCCGCAGAGGGGCACGAAATGACGTCCAATGAACAGATAATGGCATCACTGACAGGAGAGCGAAGTGAAGGTGAGGACAGTGACAAGAAGGCGGAACCCACATTTGAAATGAATGTGATAAAAGAATGTGCTGATTTGCTCCTTAAGTTTGTGGAAACACAGTATTGTTTACTGAGTGACGGATGAATATTGTAAAAGTCCGGGACGGCTGCTGAATAATGGTGATTGCCGGACATTTGAGGTTCCCGGACAGCCTATCCCCCCTAATTGTCCGGGAAATCGAAATTGTCGGGTGAAGTGTAGTATTAAAAGTTACTTCAAGTAACCGGATAGATATTGTCACTAAACAACCACAATTACACTACTGAACAAATGCCAGGTGAGCATGAGCCAAGTTTCCACAGCTGAAGCTTCCTTGGGGCTTCTTTGAGACTTGAAACCCTCGGAATTTGACCCGATTACCCAGGGGCCAGGCAAGGCCAAACTGGAGCTTAAGGAAGTGTGAAGGGTGGCAGGCGGGTACACAATGTGGTGGATATTTTATGTAAGTAGTTAAACACCTATTAATTTGTGTTAAAAAAATTTTATGGGGTGATCACACTAGAGATGCGATAGAAAATCGGCTGATGCGAACTGATTTTTTTGTGATTCTTTGCAAATATTGAGATTTGCGTCAAGTTGTATTGCAACTCCACATGCAAGCAAATTTTTTGCAGCATAAATATATATATGACATGAAAGTTGCGAGTAAGTAGCGCAAGAATTTGCGACTGATTTCCAAGAAATTTCTGATAGTTTTGTGGATGTTTGGTGGAAAACTAAGTGAATCTCATGTTGTAAATCAGGTTGCGTTTTGTTTGCTTTTTGTTCTCAAACCATTTGCTTTTTATTTGTGCGTTATTAGCATGAACAAAATGTGAATAAATTACAAATTATGACAAGATACTTGTAATATGGCGGAGGGCAGCAAGTCTCAAGCTTTTCTCAATCTTCCCATTTGGAAATCTCCTACTTGTCACTTTTCCTTGCAAACATCAAAAATAAATTATAACTTGAACCAAGAAGAAAAAGATTAGAAGAAATTAAAGAGCATTAACATGGACAAATAAATAAAAACTAATTGGATTGTTGGACGAAACTGTTGTTGGTGTTGTTTGGATTCAGTGGAGTGGTGGATTTTATGGCTCTGTCCTGCTACCTGAAAGAATGAAGAAGATTCCAGAGACGAACGCTAGGATGGTGCGGTGGGGACGGATATGGCCGATGTTGCACAGAACGAAGCCGATGAACATGAAAAAAAGACTGACCAGCGGGAACGGTGTAGCCGAGCGGATCATCTCTGCACACAGACACACACACACACACACACACATATACACAAAACAGAGATAATCTACATTAATATTATTGCCTAGCACACTGACTGACCTGTAATGTGCATGGAAATTAATTGGGCCTAAAAGAGTCAAGTGAAAAAAAACACATTTTTAATTAAGTTTATTTTCTAATATAAACATATTTCTATCAATGTTTTACTAAAACACCAGAACAAATAAAATCATTAAACAGTCATTGAAGTTTGTAAATAATTGCAACTTATCTCCACCAATGGGGTTATGTTTAAGAGACATTATTAATGATTTCTATCAATGTGGATATGTTGTTTAGTGTTATTATTATTATTATTATTATTATTATTATTATTATTATTTTATTTATAATATAATAATAATTATTATTATTGTTTTATTTTATTTATTTATTTTAATTTTTTTTTTACCAATTTTTCTAGCCAATGAAACATATTTTGCTTAAAAAATGGTAAACGAAATTGGTTTTAAATTCAAGGGCTGCCAGGAATACATTCAGACTTTTTAAACCTTTAATGCTCAGCTCAGCACCTCCTGACTGGGAATTTCATTGCAATTAAAGCACAGGCTATGTAATTAAAATGCAAAAAGGTATATTTAGAGTAGATTAACCTGAGCCTGTTGGAATGAGCACAACTACATACATGACATTACTGTTAAATTGGGTCTGAATGCCATTTTTCACAGTCTAAAATAGTTTTTGATGCATGTATGCACTTATGAGGAAGTGAGAGAGAATGCAGTGTTTTAGATACACTGACTGGGATAACATTTATCATCCTTCTGCATCAGTTCAAAAGTATAAATAGCATTTCCTGACCTGAGTCATACTACATAGCAGTATATACTATACGTATATACAGCAGGACTGCAGAACACTCACAATACTGCTTGCAGCATGCTTTAAATTAGTCCAGCTCCAACCTGGATACATACTACATACTTGGTGTTGTGCTGGGTTTAAGAATAATAGGCTCTGTAGTGTGGTACTGTCAGGAAAATGAGAAGAGGCTGGATAGTAACACTGCAAGCAAAACTATCTGCTAAATTATTTAGCTAAATTCATTTTTAATAAACTAAGAAACTTGATGAAAAATATTTTATTAACATGCATAATATTTAGTAGTTATATCACAAAAAGCTCTCAGTTATGCCCAACAGTATTATTGTTATATCCACATCCATTAAACTGTAAGATATAAAATATATGTGTATATATAATTTTTTATTTTCACTATTTGATTCAGGGTGACAGGGTGGCGTAGTGGTGAGTGGTGAGCCTCACAGCATTTATCCTGAACCTAGTGCCAAATACTATAGCTGCTTGCTGCTTTCACTGAGGTATAGCAGCGATTTTATAGTTACTTGACTTGCCAATGTGATGTGTGACTAACTGTGAACACTAAACAATTTTTACAGACCCTGGCAGAATAAGGCCACTAGTGTCACTTACTCAGGACACTGACTGTGGACTCGGATGTCATCTGAACATTCACAGGCATAACATACTCAATGGTGAAGCAGCGTCCCTTCTCTTTTCCTGAAACGTAACATCAAAACATGTCAGTAAGTACATCACAACGTATATATATATATGTCTTAATACAATAAAAATACATGGTGCATACATATTTAAACATACTCCTTAATATTTTTTCTGATTTCTACAAGTACATTTCAAATATATTTAAAATATAATTTAGAGATGATAGGCGGTTTTAAACAGTTTACTGCTCAGAATTGTGGTTTAGTTAATTTATGTACTATGCAATTTGTTCTCGAATACTACACCTAAGTGAAAAGTCAGAAAGTCATGTATATTTCAATTATATTTATTTCATTGTTTCAAGTTGCTAACCAGAACCAAAACATACTTACTTAAGGAGAGGTATTGTGAGTTTTCCACTTTTTTCCTATTCTTCCAGTTACAAATGTTGTTATAATTGAATTTCCATGAGGTTAGTGCACATTGAAGTTTGATTGGTATGAAGATTGAGCTGGCCACAAACACAAGATTGTCAACAATTTTTTTTTTTTGAGCACACTACTGTATCACGGTGTGCTGAGCCTTCTGATTAGCTGACCTTTCCCCACTGCCCACCCATTCATAGCTGTATCTTTGCCTATCCCGTTCTGCCTCCCAGCACACTGAGCAAAGAGGTTTCAGGCAACCAATCAGAGCAGAGTAAGCACAGAGAGTGAAAAGCCAAACAGGCTGTCTAGAACATGCATTCCAAATCTGGGTTTCAGGTGGAAGTGGTGAAGCATATTCCTGAAAGCCTGTATAGTTTTTTTGTATTAGGAATCGTATTCTGTGCAATAATCGGAATCTGTGGTATTTCAATGATGTCCGAAATTACAAATTAAGGTGCTAAAAAAGGGTATATTATCAGTCTTTAAAATATGTTCACTTTTTTATATGTTGACAATAAATAAATAAATAAACAAATAAGTAAATAAATATCTACCATCTATCATTTACAGTTAACAATGTTTTACATTTGTCAGCTGTTGTATTAACACACTGCAATTTCTACCCATTTATTAAAGTGCATTTTGTTTACTTATTTAATTTTTAATGCCCTCTTCACAAGTGATCACATGGTCTGGAAATAATTATAGCAACAAAAAAAGTGATATAATAGTGATTTTCAATCTGTACATTGGTTCAATAAAATGTATGTACATGTGCTAATATTTGGTAAACTTGTTAAACTTATAATTTTGCCTTCATATCTGTTTCTGAATCAATAAGTTTATTTATATTGATGCTTTGTGGAAAAATTTATTTTTTTATATAACAGTGTAACTGCCTTATGCATTACTTTACCTAATGCGTTACTTTACTACAACATTAAAAGTATGATCATTTCAAACCACAGAGCACCTTTGCACCAGTGTTAAATACATATTTATTATACTATATATGTTTATTTCAAATATATTCCTTTAAAACTTTTAAAAGTTTATTGATATACAGTAATGTATTAAATCCACATCATTACCACATTTTTATTGTGTAAAATGTACTTTAAGCTGGGTCAAAAAATTCTGGAATAAACAAACAAACAAACAAATAAACAAAGGCTGGGTATGCTCATGAATACTAATAGCATTTTATCTTTTTTCCCAAGGGACATCAGCCACATCGACTGTAATTGCACTGTCAATCATGATGACTTCCATATGACGGACATTTCATGCTCCTGGTGAGCACCGAGGTTATGACCAGCTCTAAAAATGGAAGTATTAGGAGCCGGAAGCAATGTTTCAAAATTATAGCTCACAGCAGTAATAACTGTGTAGAAGAAAAATCAAAGAAGAAAGAGGAAAAAACAGATGGTTAAAATGATTTATAAATGAATGTAATGTTTTGAAAATGGATTCAAAATGGTCTTGATTGCCTTGGTACTGGCAGGTAATAAATGGGGGTGGGGTTTTTTTAGGTTTTAGGTTTCAGGTTAGTATTAGGTTTAGGATTAGGGTAAACATCAGGGTGAGTAAGGCATTGTGCTAGTTAAGGTTAGATTAAGGGACTAGGGTATGCACTGGTTACAGCCCTACATTCAGACAGCCCACTGGGCCGACAGTTATAGCCCATTGGCCCAATAGCCCTAACCCTAAGTAGTGGGTACCCTGAGTATGGTGCCCAACTGATTTAATCTAGGTGCCCACCTTATATGAGTAGGGCTGTTGGACCAATTGGCTGTCGGAATATAGAGCCGTCCCCGGAAATGCATTATGTCAATGAATGTCCCCATGAATGTTCACGATGTCATCATCATCATCTCCTTGTGCCTGATCCAGGCTCGGGTCATGGCCTATGCAATGAGAAACAGACGTCCCTCTCTCCAGCCACTTCCTCCAGCTCTTCTAGGGGGACACAGAGGCGTTCCTAGACCAGCCGACAGATATAATCCCTCCATCGTGTACTGGGTCAACCTCAAACATGCTTGAAACACCACACCAGGGAGGCATTTATGAGGCATTCTTATCAGATGCCCAAGCCACCTCAACTGGCTCCTCTCAACGCAGAGGAGCAGACGTTCTACTCTGAGCACCTCCCGGATGACCAAGCTTCTCACCATATCTCCGAGGGAGATCCCCGCCACCTGGCAAAGGAAGCTCCTTGGGTTTGCGTGTCCTGATGATTCTGGGAGCTATGTTGTCGGGGGCATTATGCCCCGGGTAGGGTCACCCATAGCAATAGAACCCGTAGGTCCTAGGTGAAGGTCGCAAGATTGTGTTCATGCAAAAGAATGTGCAGTCATTACTACAGGTCTCAATTATTTCCTACTACACCTACATAGACCACTGTGCACACAGGGCTATCAATCCCCAAAGCACAAGACAAACAGCATGACAATAATAAACATTTCTCAGTCACTCTCTGATTAAAAATGACAGTTCATGCTGTTCAACTGACTTTAAAAATGAAAAGTGGTGTCATTAAAATGGCAGTTTATGTATGTAAGCAGGAAATTCAAGCTACATAAACAAAATGATATTTTTCCTGAAATTACATTCCCATCTGACATCGTTAGTACAGGACACCATGTTTCTTTTGTATTATTTCTATTTCAGTACATAAGGAGAGTGCCTGAGTCTACGCCTGGGTCCACATAGCCAAATCCAGAAACATGATAAGCAGGCATGCAAAAGCACAGAAAACAGACAGAGAGGAACAAGCAAATAGTCAACTACGGTTAAACAGAAAGAGTTCAAATGAATAAAGCTAAAACACGTACAGCCCTGCATCCTGGCAACTGGAATCTGGCTGCCTGAACCCGACAGCAGCCATGAGGTGAAGAGATTGGGCAGTGAGAGAGAGATGTGACAGACAGAATAATAAGACTAAAGGCTAAATTCCTTGTCAAAAGTCTTGAACAATTCCAGTAGAAATTAAAATAGACCACAGGGATCCAGACGCTTCTGCTGAAAGGATCATTTTAAAAAATTCCAATATAGAACAAGCATAGCAAGTTTGAAAGCTCCAGCACCGTCTTTGGACTGTGGGAGGAAACCGGAGTACCCAGAGGAAACCCAATGCAAGCGTATGACGACTTGCCAGGCCAAGAAACGCCCTCGCCATGTTACATCAACTCCCGTGACTCAATCCCAGGACGCTTGTGCTGTGACGTGTACATGCTAACCACTACACCACCATGCCGCAGTGACGGTTATGGTAACCGAAATCAAAACACTTTGGTGCAGAGTCGAATTCTTCGTTATTCTGTCACTCTGTGTTTCAACAGCGACGCTACATCAGAAAGTTCAATTATATAACTCATTAAAGGAATTATGTCTGCGCCTGAACTCCTGGCCATTTTGTGTTCTCCAGTATTATTAAGATGTCTTCTGGATGATTAGACCATTTAAGATTAGAAACACTTTTATGTTTTAGAATCAGCATCTTTAAACCCAGAGCCCTGAGGCACTGAATGAACTGGCGAGGAACACGCCGCATTACAACAGAGTTACGGGGATGTCTTTCACAGAGCACAAAGAAAAGGAAGAAGAGCAAGATTCAGAAAAAGGCCACGGTGAAAAGAAGCGACACGGTGTGTAGTTCAACCCAGGACCGCGGAAGAATGAGGAGACAGGCATGAGATAGCACTATTCTCTGCGGCAAAGTCTTCTCTGCAAGAGATTATATTCTTTAACATAGCCATCATCACGGCGTTGGCTGCCACCACTGTCAGGGAATTAACTCTAAAAGTACAAGGAATCTAAAAGTGCAAAATCCGTTAATGGAGCTCCATCAGCACACGCTGTTTCTACATGACTCTGTAAAAACTTCTTGGGTAGAACAAATGGTGCTGTGCTCATGTGCTGATGTAATTGATCATGTAATTCACAACGTTCTACCCTGTTCTGCACCACGACTTTCAAAGAGCTTTAAAAATTACATTGTAATATATTATAATAAAATTTTTATACATAACAAATAATAATATTATAATAATATAATGAGGGCGGAATGGTGGCGCAGTGTCTAGCCTCACAGCAAGAAGACCATGGGCTTCATTCCCAGACGTATTTGTATGGAGTTTGCATGTTCTTCCCGTGCTGTGTGTGGGTTTCCTCCAGGTACTCCAGTTTGCTCCTACAGCCCAGAAGCATGCACAGGCTATTCCAAATCGTCTGTAGGTATGAGTGTGAATGGTAGTGTATGTGTTGGTCCTATGTTGGCCTGGTGAGCTCTTCAGGGTGTACCCTCCTTGACCCAGAGTCGGCTGAGATGGGCGCCAACCTCCCGCGACTCCCTAATTAGGATAAAGAGGCTTAGAATATGAATGAATGAATGACATAAAGATTTAGGCACTGTAGCAGTAGCGTGGCTCCTTTCAGGAACAGTAGCTTTTCATTGTGCTTGTG
>JBCNYG010000019.1:5235620-5246010 GCA_039654305.1 Porochilus rendahli
GGTGTGAATGCAAATGGCTGTGTGTGTGTGTGTGTGTGTGTGTGTGTGTGTGGGTGTGTGTGTGTGTGTGTGTGTCTGTGTGTGTGTGTGTGTGTGTGTCTGTGTGTGTGTGTGTGTGTGTGTGTGTTGACCCTGCGATGATCTGGCAAACTGTTCAAGGCGTACAGTGTTGGCAGCCTCCCTTTGACCCTAAAAGGAATAAATGATAAGTGAGATGATTTATCATGATCAATATCGTTATCATGAAAATGAAAAATGTGCGGGATGATTTGTAGGTCAAATTGCCAAACCCTAATGAATGAACAGATAATAGAATGAATGAATAATTTGCCCATCATCCACCTGCTGTATGTTTCTAAAGACAGCACCCTCCTGTGAAATTAATTTTTCAATCATTTTGATAAGAATTAAAAAAAAATTTACCCTAAGCTATAAATTGTAGCCACTTATTGTTGATTGGATGACTTGTCCAATGGTGGTACATTTTTTTTAAAGAATTAAAACAAAACAACAACAACAAAAACATGACCTTGATTTAAAACTACATGACTCAGGAATCTGAGTTAATCACCTATGAAGCATGTGTGCACATCCCTGGGCATTTAGTACGCATTCATTTTACCTCCTGCTGCTGTTAATCACCAGCGCTCACTTCAGGTTATTGTTAATATGAATACAGCGCTATGGGGCTTCATAAACATTGATGCACTCTAAAATGGTTGTAATGGTTTTTCACCCAGTTCAGTGAATGAAGGGTACCCTCTGAAGTTTATGTAAGTCTGTTGGGCTTTTGCACCTGAGCCTAGTGGCTCATCTGGCCGGTGCTAATCCCTGGGTTACATGGCGTGAAGCGACTAGGAGTTGATCTCCTCCCGGATGGGACGCTAGTCCAGTGCAGGTTACCTTCCCAGTATTTTTTTTACTTGTACCCACTTATACTGCTGGGTGGACAGACTGCCTGATCATAAGTCCAGCACCCTAACCACTACCCCACGAGCCCCACCTGCTTATGCTTAAGCTTATGTATGGGAACGTAAACACTGTTAATGGGAAGTGAACCATGTGAACACCCCAGTGACTCACCTTGCCTAAGGCAGCTTCGCCTCACTAACCCACTGGCAGAGAAAGATTCAGCTTTCAAACCCATTGAAAATCAGAGAGGGTACAGAATCTGATATGTGTCCCTGCACACTCTCAATACAAAACACAAGGTTACAAAAAACTTCACTGCACGGGTCACATCGCATTTCACGTAATAGTGATCCTGGTGGGGGTTTTTTTTCAGCCTCCCTGACCTGGGTTGCCTAGACACAACAAACATGGGTCCTGTGGGACCAAAACAACCAGAGCTCGTCTCGGTCAGTGTCCAAGAGTTGAATCATGTAGTGATAACATGAATCAGCCCTGACGTGACCCAATTACAGGGAGTGAACTAAGCGTGCAGTGTAGATTCAGTTTAAGTAAGCATTCTTGGACTTGTGAGCTCATTAACTGTCATATGATATTAAATTAGTGAGAGGATACAGCTGAACTATTGCAAAAACACAAAGTATTAAAACAAAAACAGCACTAAAAAACTTGTCTGTGTATCTTATTTCATTCTCCTCACCACTGAAGCCTATCAGCTGACTCGGGTAGAAACCAGAGTACATAGAGGAAATCCCATGAAAGCATGGGGAGAACATTCATTTATTCATTCATTTTCTAAGTCGCTTATTCCTAATTAGGGTTGCGGAGAGACTGGCGCCCATCTCAGCTGACTCTGGATGAGGGCAGGGTCTACCATGGACAGCTTGCCAGGCCATCGCAGGGCCAACATACATTCACACTCACAGCTAAGGTCGATTTGAAACAGTCAGTTATCTTACTGTGCATGTTTTTGGACTGCAGGAGGAAACCAGGGTTCCCAAAGGAAACCCACGCAAGCATAGAGAGAACATGCAAACTCCACACAGAAACACCCGAGCCCAGGAATTGAACCCAGGGCGTTGTGGCGATCGTGCAAACTCACCAAACTCGGGACTCAAACCCAGGGCCTTCTTGCTGTGAGGCAGACATGCTAACCACTGCGTCACCATGCCGCCACGTGTGGGTATATTTAGCTTTATAAAAATCATTTAATTATTGGTTAATTATTCAGAACTATGTACTATTCTCTCTGCTTGGTTGCTTTCTGTGCCTTCAGGGTGCTGTTGTAAAATCAACACCATATTTTTTTAACAAATAAAAAACATCAATAACCTTCCAGCTGGGTCCATTAACATACACCGCTTGGCAAACATCATTTTTCTGGTCCGGTTCAATTCGTATAACGTGAAACTCATTCTGACCAAACAAAAAAGTATGCTGATTTAGACTTGGCAAAAGGAAGAAGAATTTCTAAAGTGAGCTGTTTTACATTAAGTTGGATGTGTTCTATGATGACACTGGAACTCTTTGGCTGCATATGTATCCAAACACCCCTTTCTTATTGCACTCTTTAGGGACTCTTGTTGCTTACTGACGTAGGTGTCAGATCCATAGGAGAGAAAAAAAACTGTCAGTAGAACTGGATGTTCTGGAAATCTCACAGACACAATATCATTACATGAGTCATAGTGCTAAGAAATCTGTTAAATTCTCCAGTGTGACAGCTAATAGAAATTCAGGGAGAATGTACCAAGTATCATTACCATTGGACTCTGCAGCAGTGGAAACCACAGTAACAGCCCATTCACGGTAGTGTAGAATCACACTTCACTGTCTGTCAGTCCTGCACCTCAGTTTTCAGCCTAGAGAGTGCAATCTAACTCAGTACATGATGGCAGCCATAACATGTGGTGGAGGAGGAATAATCATCTGAGGATCTTGTTTTCATATGCATGCTGGGTTTCCAAATGTTATTGATGGCAAATCCTGCCTAATAAAGCAGTTCTGTTAGCGGCTCCAGTATTCCAATGTTGTTCTCGCACGTCAAGCTCATGCGTGTTAACCTCATCAAATGCCTTGGCAATTGTAAGACTGTAAGAGTCATTTGACACAACGACCAAGTGTCAGTTCCTGACCTTGGTAATGCTCTTGTAACAAGCTGGAACAGAATCCCAACGGTGACACTTCTATATATAGGTGAAGACCTTCCTAGAAGGCTAGAGGGTTTTTATAGCAAAGTGACTACTAAATCTTGTTAGTATGGCATATAACTACATAATATGGACGAAATATGCCACAAACTGTAATTAAAATATAATTTAGCATAAATAAAATTAAAATAATGATGTACTAGAGATTTGAAAAAAATAGATTCGGTTATGAGCTGGTGTGTGAGGTGCAGACAAAGCTGGGTTTACCTACATGCCCAGGGTGGGCTCTGGAACCAAACTCCTGGCTCCAAAATCTTTTTATTTTTTATTATTTTTGACTTAATTCTGCATTGTTTGACTGCTGCCCTTGATTTAAAAGGTGTGTGTGTTCGTGTGTGGAATAATGCTCTAAGCAGTAGGTTACATTTAATTACTCATGTTCTATTCAGCTGTGCAGCCCTTAACTAAACTTTAAAGGTTTAAATCCATAGCGATATGATTTAACTTTCTTTTACATGACTCAAGGTTTCAAAATTGTAATATAGATACTTACAGAATCCCAGTATAAATCAAATATATGATGCAAAATCTATGATGCAAAAATTGTCCAAAAATTATCATTATTTTTTGTATTGTGCTAATGCTCTGATGTATCAAACAACTAAAGGATAGGTTGGTGATAGCACTTAAAAATTACCTTCCTCATTAACCATTATCCTCATTATTTATATTCTATTTATTAATCCTCATTATTTATTACATTATACATGTTTTTACACCATGTGCTAGTTTACTACATACATTTGCTTTATCTAAGTTCCGACTGGGGCTTAAAATGCACACACTTTGGGCAAGTAAAGAAAAGAGAACGCATGAGAGAGAGAGAGAGAGAGAGAGAGAGAGAGAGAGAGAGAGAGAGCGAGGTGCCCTTCCAGACATGGACAGTAAGATATCTCTCAAGGCATGTGTTGCTTGCAGCCAGATATTTTTATGAAATCTGTGATACATTTCGTTTACATTAACCTTGACATGTAAACATTTCCGAGCCCCGTCTACGGAACGCAATGAGTCACTGAATGTTGAACTGTTTTGACGTGAAGGAAATGTATGCAGTCATCAGATCTCTTTGAACAACAATGGGAGATTATGAAAGAGTAGACAGTGCTCTCTATACTAAGATACCAAGATCAAATCCCCACCTGCAGTCATCATCTTTGGGAAGAATGATATCTATTTTGTCCACTGAAGTTCCAGTACATCCCCAATTCCCAATGTACAGCATTATAAATACGATAAGAGTCCACAACTTTGTTTTCTGTTGGTTTTTGAACGGGGGGGTGTTGCGGGGAGAGGGGGCTGGAAAAAGGGAGGGAAAGTTGGGTTCGTGGTGTTTTTTTTTTTTTTTTTTTTTTTTTTTTTTTTTTTTTTTTAATGGATAGTGTTCTTGTGAATGCTTCCAAACCCTGACTAATGATTCTCAATAAGAACAGTTTTAGAGTGGGAGTACATCACAAGGGGTTAAGTTGGACAGGGTAGTTTTCTCTTAACACAAGAACAAACCGTACATGATTCTGTATATCAAACATTTCCATTACTGACAGTGTGGATTTTTACATAGGTCACCTTGAGGAACATTCATCAAACACTTGGGATTTATTCTTTTGTTCCTTTGAATTTACACTCAATAATAAAAACATCAAAGTATTGGTAAAAAAAAAAAAAAAAGCAATTAACAGCGCACCACATCAAATGATCACAGATTCAAAGACACAAAACATCAAGAACCAAGTACACTCTCTTAAATAGTCATAATCACTGTTATGCATTATTTACTTCATAAACATTACCAGATATTCAGTATTCCTCCCTGCATAGGTTAATCTGCACTCCACTACTTACAATCAAGAACAGGAGGAATG
Organism: Porochilus rendahli; assembly: GCA_039654305.1. Classification (NCBI taxonomy): domain Eukaryota; kingdom Metazoa; phylum Chordata; class Actinopteri; order Siluriformes; family Plotosidae; genus Porochilus; species Porochilus rendahli. The sequence goes on from JBCNYG010000019.1 coordinate 5,240,599, forward strand.
TGGCTTATTTTTGACACAAAATGTGAAGTTGCCAATTGATGTGTTGCTCAGACCGATTAAATGTATTACATACCTGCATAAACAAAACAGTGATTAAGCACATACAATAAATTAACCTCAATTAAAACACAATTTTACATATACATCACATGCCTAAATGTTTGTTTTAGCCTAAGCAAGATTCCGATCAGCTTCATTAATACCGTATGCTTCTGATATGGTCATTTTAAAAGCATGGAATATCACTGACAGCCATCCAATGATCGTGATTGTTCCTGTTTGCTCATTATTATTATTATTATTGTTGTTGGTGTTGTATATGTAGTGCATTTTACCATAAGATTACGGCACATGCCAAAATAATATAAACTTTAACCTGTGTGTTCCTCAAATAGAAGTTTGAGGATTGGGGACCCAAGAAGACCTGTCTCATGAAGCAGGTTTAATATAGTCTGGGTATAAATTACAGCTGTTGGGTCATGAGTTGATTTGCTTTGACTCATGAAACAAATCGGTGTAATATTTGCATTTATGTAGATAATTATAAAGCTATTTTATTCATATGCATAGAAAAGTGTGGTGTTTGTGACAAACATATCTAGAAATTAAAATGACTGAAGCATGGAAAAATATTGTGGTTGGTAAAGAAAGGACAAAGTTTAAGCACAGACTTATATTTTTCTCCTAAATATTATAAAACTGACTCCTTTTTTTTTTTAACAACTACATCACTGTACAGCTGGAAAAAAGTTATTTTGGCGTTCAGTCTTTTAAGAGACAATAAGAGGGAGAATTCTAGGAAATTATTTGCACCAATCAGCCAAAACCCTAAACCCACTGATAGGTGGTTTCTAGTCACAGTGGCACCGGACAAGATATACAGTCAGTTTTTGAAGGTGAGAGCAAGAGCAAGTGAGCAGTGTATGGTGTAAACTTTGAGGGCTAAACTGTGATATCAATAAGACTGGGTTTAAGCGTCTCCAAAACGGCAGGTCTTGTGTTTGGGTGTTCCTGGTATGCGGTGGTTAATTCCTACCAAAAATTGACTTGCGCACATATATGTATATATATGTATGTGTAATTTTTTATTAAGACTCTTTATCTCATTCTTACTTGGTATGGTTCAACTGTGTGCGTACAATTTCCGCTGAGATCAATAAAGTATTCTAATTCTGATTGATAAAATGGCAATATGGTCATGGGTGTTCTAGGCTCACCAATGTACACGAGGAGAAAAGGCTAGCCTGTCCGGTCTGATCTTACAGTGGGTGTATCAGCATATATACATGTGGATGAACTCGGAAGAAATGGCAACGTGTTTCCACTCGAACTTCCACTTGACTTTGCCACAGAATTCTTAACTTTGTTTTGTCATTTCTCTTTTGTTTGTTTTGTACCACAACATTGTTGTCCTCTATTATAGTTTTCATTTGGGAAGACCATTGGTAGATAATAAAATGTAATTTAAAAAGAAATGGCAAAACTTTATACTCATTTAAATTCTATATCATGGTTCGGTTCATTTGTAGGCCTATATCATTGTTCTTCAAAATATTGAAATATTTAATAATGCAATGGGTTTATGGGCCAATGCCCCAAATCAGTTTAGTGCCTAACAGTTTACTTGCAGTTGAGCAGTTTTGCTGCTTTAAAAACCTCATTGTCCTGGAGTGGGTATTATTTACTCAGTAGGAAGATTTTGGTTAAATAATTATTTTTTTCCACTAGAAGTGACCAAATCCTTTCCTAGTGTTAACGCCGTATCGAAGTCCTAGCCAGGTGCTAAAGTCCAAAAACAAAAATGGTGCAATCTCACTATGTATGATGCTTCTGAAACCTGACTACATACATAGCAACGCATGTGAACATCAAAAGGTTTTCATGTCTAATTTTATGAATGTGATATATTTTTTTTTTTTGATCGATTTTTCTTAGACATTTTGTGACTTCAGTATTTTAGAACCATTTTAAGGCAACTAGTTATAATTCATGTTATTGTTCATATGGATTTGAACATGGACAAGGTTCTTAGGATGTCTGCAGTAAAGCTGGAATGTGGTGTCTGCATTTTTATTTTTTTTTGCTAATGTCTAACTGGATATTTAATCACTGGATTTTTTCATAACCATGCCCACTTTCAGCCAATCAAGTTTAAGCTATCGACCCATTTGAATGTTTTTGATTTGTTGTTTTCCACACATGCACAGTCACAGGCAAAAACAGAAACACAAGTCACGCGAAAACTGAAAACATATTCAAAACACATTATATACTAGAAGAAAATTGCCTCTCTGATCTTAACCTGAGTGCTGTTTTGCTATTAGACGTTAGTGGACATGGACTGTCCATAACAAACATTTTTGTGCATAACATTGTTCATCAGTACACTTGGTACCATACCACTTTAGGCCAAACTACTTGGGTGAAGAGAGGGGCAGAGCTGTCAACTGATCACTAACTAGTGGTGAGTTGGATCTGGTGGTGAGGAAGACTGCTGAACAGACTTGGCGAACCCAAACATGTATTGAAGGTGGACTCGGAATGTCCATGAAATCTTCAATTCACATCTCCAGGAGAGGTTTCCTCACATCCGGGAGAGGTTGGGAACGTGAAAAGAAGAATCAAGAAGCCAAAGGGGCTGCAGTTTTGGCGGTGGCAGAAGCAAAAAACCCAGACATGAGAGAAGTCTGGGCGGACCATGAAGAACGACTTTCAGACAAGTTCAGACAAACTGTTGGTTTGTTCAGATGGATGAGATTCGCTCTGGGATGCAGAAGGCCCTGATTGCTGTTGGGCTGTCTAGTTTGATTAACCTTTTCAGTGAAGGTCTTGTACGGTGCCTGTCGACAGGCAGACCGTGTTGGTGGTGTCTCTTTTTTTTTAATTTATTTTAAAAAAGGGGGAACGGAGAGTGTCTTCAAACTATTGTGGATCACACTACTCAGCCTCCCCAGATAAGTTGCTCCTGGGTGATGTACTCCAACCAACTGTGAAACATCCTTCAGGAGGATCAGTGTATCTAAAGTCTGGGTCATGAAACTGTGGATCAGCTCTAATGGTACTTTATCTATCCAGTCTCCATGTGTCCACCTGGGAAACTGTATGTGGTGCTAAGGAAATACTGGGTAGTACGGTCACTGTTGCCACATCCTTGGAGGTATTCAAGTATCTCGGGATCTTGTTCACAAGTGATGGTATAATGGAGGAGGAGAGACAGTTGAATCAGTTCTCCATCAGCCGTAATGTTTGCGCTGTACAGATCCATTATGATGAGGAGAAAGCTGAACGGCGAAGCTTTCAATTTACCAGTACATGGTCATAGAGTTTTTGGATGAAGGGTTTGCGGGGAACATAGGGTGGAGTTGCTGTTCCTCCACATTAAAATAAGTCAGTTAAGGTGGTATGGGCATCTGATACAAGAACATGTTGGATGGAAGATATGTCCAGTCTGGTTCAGGAACATTATAGGATTTCCCAGGCGGAGATGAAAAGTGTCACTGGGAAGAGGAATGCCCAGGTTTCCCTCCTAGACCAGCTGCCTCTTCGACCACACCTCAGATAAGTAGAGAAAAATGGATGGATGAAGTTGCACTGAAAAGATTACGTGATAATCTGGGTGTTGACCGAGAGAAGCAAAAAAAGGAAAAAGTAGTGAGTGGCCAATGTGAACGTTCAGAATATTTACAACTAGCTTCTCTGATAGGCTGCACTGGACTTTATACCCATGGATTGCTGAAATTGCAAAAATCTTTGGATTGATATCATTCACTAAATATTCAAGAGGTTTTATATCATGGATATACAAGATACACAAGAATCATCAGCCTGTTTGAAGAAAGCTGAAGATTATCTAAATATGTAGGAGGCAAAATGTACGAGCCCTAAGTTTGCTTGGACAAAAGCTAGGAGGTCTGATAAACTACTCATTGTAGACGCATCGGAACGCTTCTTCCTGACATTACAGGAAGCAAAGAGAAAGTGGATAGAATTGCTGAACTGGTAACAAGTGGATTGGAAGAGATGCCACTGGGCATGCCAACAATTGATCGTGGAACTGGCAAAAATCAGTGTGAAGCCTGTTTAACCAGACTGGAAGAATGGAACATCCAAGAGCAGATATGTGGTCTAGTATTTAATACCACTACCAGCACCACAGGGATAAATAATGGTTCATGCACTTTTATAGTGCAGTCGCTATTGCAGGAACTGACTTGAGTGCCCTGGCACCATCATGCCTGCTTCCGATGACATGTTTGATTCACACCCTGCCATTTTTCAAGCAGAAATGATGAACTTTTGTAAGGCAGCATTCATAGCCTGCGAGAGTCAAAGCCAAGAGAAAATTACCTAGAATATATTAAACTGTGCATAATCTTTCTGGGTGGTGCAGAGGCTGCAGATATTTCCTTTTTGAGCACCTGGAGCATCGCAAAAGCCGTCTACAGCCTCCAGAGGGTCTTGTTTCAGTAGCAGTTCACTCTGAAAGCAATAAAAAAAAGGACAGTCTAAAAAAACTGGCACTCTTTGTAAGCCTAATAAGCTCCTCTTGGTATGAAGGCGTCATTAGATGTGCAGCTTCTTGAAGAACATGAGAACTACCAAAACAGAACAGATTTACCACCAGATTTAGAAGGCATCTCTGTTCTTTTTTTGAAAATTCTGTTGCGCCTCTCATTTTTTGATACCAGGCTTGTGAGAAAAATGATGGTGGCAAACCTGAAACTTTCCCCTTCAGAGCCACTGTCTCAAACCGGCCTTGCTTGATGCATTACACAGAGAATGGCTGTGATCTTTGATGTTTGTGCACAGATGGCGGGACGAGCGCAAAGTTTCTTGGCAAAGGACCCCAATGAATGGAATGATGAGTGCTCCCGGGAACTTCATCCATGAATGTACTAATTGCACTAATGCAGCCGTACAAGATCTCCTTACCAAAGACTGAGGAACAAAAGCAGTATCTCCTGTGCCTTGTGGAACAACACAGGAAGACTTGCCCATCCTGTGACAAGGAAACACTGATGGAGCTGGGACAGTAACTTACTTCATTCTAAATTTTATATTAACAGTTCCAAATACATTTAATTCTGTTGTTTTCCCCCTTTCTATTATGTTTTATTCAACCAAAATGTTTGGGAAATGGTATTTTCACATATATATTCAACACAGGTAAAAAATAGGGTCTGATTGAGCAACCTCCAATGATGCATCAAAAGGGCTAAAATTTTACACAAAATTGTGAGTAAGCACATATACAATAAAAAAAGTTGTGGAGGGCAAGTTCCTCAAAGGTTTTTTGAACCACCCTAATTGATGTGTGGGTGTGTATGTATGTATGTATGTATGTGTATATGTATATATGTGTGTGTGTGTGGGTGGGTGTAGGTGGGTGTGTATGTATGTATGTGTATATGT
>JBCNYG010000019.1:5246110-5262651 GCA_039654305.1 Porochilus rendahli
TTGTTTTCTGTTTTTTTTTTTTTTTTTGCTCCAAAGGTATTTCATTCGTTCTTTTTTTGACTACTCAGCCCGTTAGGACTGCAGGGAAGCTGGAGCCAATCCCAGGCGCCTTAGGACAAGAGTTTGGACAACAGTCTGGTTTAATCCAATACAGCTTACAAGTGATACAAGACACAATCCAAGCATATATAAGCCACTTAGGGTCAACAATCACAAGGCTACTGCTTCAGGCTTTTATGGCTTTTTGCCTTGCGTCTTTTTTTCCGGAAGGACTGTGTGTTGGTGCAGTGAATGTCCATTAAGTTTTGAGCCATTTGCTGGGATCTAAGTAGCTTCTGTATATTCATCCTGCTGCTAAGTGACCAATCATGTAGTGAACCATCCGAATTATTTATAAAAATAAAATCCACTGTAATGGTTTCCTCATAAAGACATTTACACTTCCAAAGCATTGTGTGCATGCGTGTGTCTGCAAGCTAAACTCCCTCCAAAGAGCCTAGCAAGGATCTGAATAGCAAATCAGAGGCATTAGTACTGGCCAGTTCAATGCCCCTTAGGAGACTGTATTTATATTCAGCTTTCTGTGAGCTCTTTGTGTTCATGGTCCCATACCGCGGATCACAGTCTCAGTTTGATCTCCCATTCTCTTAGTTCCGGCTCAGTCTCTCTGCAGCATTAATGTTGCAAAGGCTTTTTTGTGAAAGCTTTAGAATTTCATGTAATTCTCTTCTGAATATCAATGCCAGCAGTTTATTATTGGCAAATGGGATGACACTAAGTGCTTCCAGATGGTTCATATTCGCATTCTTATGTGTCCTTAAAATCAAATATGGAGGACGTTGAATATCTGTTTCATTTGTTTATTTTTAGTTCATACTTATTTAAAATTATTGTTTAAGATTGTTGAATTAAAGAACCAATGGAATTTTGCATTTTCCTGCAGCTGATGTTTCTTCTTGGTTTCTTCTTGGCTTCATGTCTAATTCATACATGATAGCAATACACACAAATCTTCTGGAATAGAAGACTGTTTTGGGGCAAGAGTGGCCATGTTATGGTTAAAAAAAGGCAACAGCTTTTCTATTTTCTTTGCTCCTCTATCAGCTTTCCACCATTACTTAAGGATGTTTAGAGTTCTCTTGAAAGGACTTGAGTTTGTTATTTGATACCTGCAGTATACTGTACAATTAGGGTGGAAGCAACATTTCCATATGATAATACAGCATAGATGGTGTTGAAAATATTTACAGATTTAGAAAAAGATTAATGTATTAGGCCAATATGCATTAAACCATGGGAGATGCGGGAATATTCGTTGGAGGAACAGCATTACAGTATGATGACTCAAAAAGACAGTATATAACATGGACAGAATGATTGTCCTTGTATTCAATACAATAGCTTTAGATAATAATTTTCTAATTAGTTACACTATGCCAAATGATTGTGCTTGACATGTTTAACTTTTCTCTATTAGCTATTAGATATATTTATTAGTCAATAAATGCCAATACATCATCAATACACCCACTTGCGGTGGGTGCACAAGTTACAGTATGTAATATCTTGTATGTAAAATCTTCAACTTGCACTGTCAAATTATAAAGAAATATTTATCAGGTGAAATATATTGTAGTTAATAATAAACTTATCTTTGTCCTTCTTTTGTTTGCTGTCAGATTTGCATGCCTTCAAGAACAGGCTACTAGAATTGGTAAAAGTCAGTAAATAACACGTGCCAGTTTCATGATCAGGCCCATATGTCAACAAGATTCCCTCTACATGCTCACCCAGGTCCATTGACAAGGAATGGCTGATGGTTGCCCAACATTACAGGGTGTCCTCATGTCTGCCTTACTTCTGGTTTCTCTCTTTTTAGATATGCTGCCATAGTCAGTCATGCCGAAGTCCCTGCCTGCACCCAGCACTAATAAACTCTTTTTTCACCATTACACTGTTATGAGCATGCCTCTGTCCTTCTCTGTGTTTTTGCTGAGGTACATATGCTACTTTGTGGTTGCCGGTAGTCCTGATCCTCCTGATCCTTCTGCTCTGTGAGTCCTGTGGTCTGTCCTGGTGTGCTGATGCTAGCTGGAGTACTCATCTTGGAAGCCCCTCGCTCCTGCTAATGATGATCCTAATGGGCTTTGATGTACACTCAGAGACTGTGAAGATGATTTTGTAGGGAATTGTAGGAAATTGTTTAAATTCCTACTTAAATTACTTTTACTATGTAAAGCTGCTTTGTGACAATGTCAATTGTAAAAAGCGCCATACAAACAAAACTGAATTGAATTGTATTGATCAAGAGCACTTGGAGAGTGCAGATCCCTGCCAAGCTGGAAGAAAAAAGTACATAGCACCTGGGCCAGCTGTAATACCACAGTTCAAGAAATCCTCCATCTCACAATGATAAAGAATCATTCAAAAAATACCCGGATCTGAATTTAATTCGGATCATTTCCAAAATCAAATCGAGTGTAACTAGGGCTATACTCCACCCATCCAAACAAATTCACCAATATCCATTTATATACAGTTGCTGACAAACATACTAAACAGACAAACTTAGTGGAGGTTATCACTTGTACTGTATAAGGAACTATAACAAAAATATGATCTGAGAACCTCCACCTATAATAAGAAGAGCATGGGTTCATATACCATGACTGGCACGGTGATGAAGATTGATGAATGTAAGTCAGAAGTTAAAGGATACTGTTAGAGCAGTGCTACCTCTGTCTTAACCCTTATCTGCTCCAGAGGTTCCTAGATGATTGGCACTGTATGCTATTCTTAGATCAAATCTTGTGAAAGATAAGAGATAATATGTGAAAGTGTATTGCTTCCTCCTTTAAAGGACCAGAAATGCATAGATAGGATGAAAGACCAAAATTATAAATTAGGATGATTGGGGTTCTAAGTAACAATACACTACCAGCTGCTGATTCCAACTGCTATACTGACTTCTCAGCCTTGGATGTTTTTAAATATACAGTGAAGCAGTTCAATATATCGATGAGGCTATACTTTTGTGAAACTTTACAACCTTGTAAAGCTGTTAAATTCCTGACGTCACCACTTTTCCTCCCCATGGGTTCTGTAATTCTGTGTGGTTCTAATTAAGTGAAAGAAACTCATTCTCTGAGCAGTGTGGGTTTTCCTTTCTGGCTCTGTGGCTGTGAACTGGGTCAGGCCACTTTCAGGTCAATAAAACACACACACACGGAGCCTCATCAGCTGCATTTAAAACCACCAAACCTTCTTGCAGCCCTGTCCATTACTCTCTCCATTACGTTAATGGAAAAAAATGTAACAGTGTAGACGGGAATGCCAGAGTCCAAATATTGAAGAGATGGACAAACATTAAGGAAAAGCTCCAGGGATGCTAAAACTGTGCGTGCAAGCCTATACTGCAGAGACAGTATTAAACTGAAAAAATAATCTGTGTTTGTTTTTCTACTTTGTAAATATGGGAAAGGCTATTTTTAGTTAACAGCATACAGTGCAAGACAGTACAGGCCTCAGATAATCTGCTTATGTTTCCCATTTCTTAAAGGAAAATAAATTAGCCACTGACCCATTTTCTGGGCCGTGTATGCGCAGACTCTATTATTTTAGTTCTACAGAATGAGCAATAATGTGTATCTGCATCGTACAAAACTGTATCTGAGGAAATAGAAATGTAATAACATTGGATTTATAAACTATTATATAATGATAATATCAGAATGTGGCAAAGTAGTAGATATTGAGAGAATTTTTTTCCTAACTGAAAAATCACCCACACAGCAATGAGGCCCAAATAGATTTTGGACCCAATGAGTTGTTCGACCCATAGAGCTACTAATTAGACAAAAGAGCTGCTGGATCCATCGAGCTGTTGGACTCATAGAGCTGATAAACCCAAAGAGCTGTTGGATCCATAGAGTTGTTGCACCTAAAGAGCTGTTGGGCCAAAAGAGCCGCTAGACTCAAAGAGCTTTTGGATTCATAAAGCTGTAGGACTCAAACAGCTGTTGGACCCAGAAAGCTATAGGACCAGAGAGCTGTTGGACCCAGAGACCTGTCGGACTCAGCGTGCTGTCGGACCCAAAGAGGTGTTGCATCCATAGAGCTGTTGGACCCAGATAGCTGTTGGGCTCAAAGAGCTGCTGGACTCAAAGAGCTGCTGGACTCAAAGAGCTGTTGGACCTATAGAGCTGTGTTTGAACATGGTGAGTTTACTTTTCTATGCTTTCTTTTTGTCTTTTAGAGAAAAAAGGAAACCAATAAATCAGAGAGAGAAAGAGAGAGGAACAGGGCTGACAGAGGTCACACATAACACACATGCACTCCCACACAGAGTGGGAAAGTGTTAATGACTTTGAGCAAGTCGAAAGTCGAGAAATGTCATGACAGTGTTTAATTTATAATTTCCCATTGGCTGTTCAAAGCATGCTGAAAATACAAACGAGAAAAATAAAGTAAATTATAAACTCTGTCAAAGTTTACCTGTTTCCCAAGTCCTTACCCAACCCTAACCTTCTCACATCACAATCTATAGCCACACACAGTAATAGGACTCATTAATACTTTGTCTTATAGTGTTGATTTGAAAGTGATTAAAATTGACTTTTTTCCTAATGAAGTAGCACTGTCTAGGAATTCTACCTTAAAGCATCAGCTTTAAATCATTTTTATGCTACATTGAGTTATAACAGCGAAAATAGCCTGTCTTCCATAGATTCCACACCCATTTCATCAGTTATAGCACAAGTCACATGGATCCAGATATGCTTGGGAGTGCAGCCGAGAGCAAGGGGACCATCTCTGGGAGACTGAGTGAATCACCATGTAGGCTTTCAACACCATCGACTTACAACAGGACCATCTATGTCGATTCGACGCCATCCCCCCATGACTGCACTGAAGAGCCTCCAAATGGGTTGCTGCTTCAGTGTGAAATATATTATGAGTACTTGGCAGAACTAATGAGCCTAAATTTATTCTCCCTGCCCATTATGCTTCCAGTTTTAAGTAAGAGCTGAAGAGTTAATCAGGTGGTGTGTCCCAGAGACTGTTACATATCAACAAGTGAATCTTTCTCATAGAAACGCATATTTTATGTCCCACACATTATATACCCAAGAATTTTTTTTAAAGATTGCAGTTTTTCATTTTGTATAAATCACATGGTATAATCACACTCAAATGTATGTAAAAAAAACCCAACTTAACTGTAGTTATGTGCTCAAAGGCTGAAATAATAATGTGCTGTGTCCCCAATACTGCTGTCACTACTTTAGCATCAGTTCTTCAGTTATTAAATTTGATTTGCCCAGATCTCTTCTGATATAAAAGTACCATCACGTGTTGACAGTTTAAGCTGTATATGTACAAAGACAGAAAATTAATAAATTCGGGTGTTTTGAGTATATGAAGTTATGTCCCCAAGAAATTTGTCAACTCTGTTTCGTCAATTCTGTTAAAATCCTGTATTAACATTACTGTAATTTATGATTCAAAAAAGCTGATTTTGCATGCCCTTCTGTAAAAATTATTACTTGGGAAGGTGCAATTACAAATTATACACTCATATGAGAATGACCCAACTATTGGTCTTCAGACAGCTCGCTATAAAACACAAGCTAGCTTGATATTCTCTGTATGAAAGAAAAAAAATGTTGGAAAAACCGAGGAAAAGAAAAAGAGACTACAACAGCAAGAGACTGGAAAACTTTACTTATTCGTGACAATTAAGAGAGAAAAAAAGGCTGCATTAGCTATTTTGTTGATTAGCATCCCCTAGTTAAACATATAAATATGTGTAATATCCTGTAATATTACTCAACCTTGTCAATCAAAACAGTTATTTCGCATCTCATTTCAATGAAAATGGATGCAAAAAGCAGATCATACTTACTTTAATGTAGAGTTTGCTGCAGTGTCCGAAAACACAGTTCAAGCTAGTGGTCATAAAAATGGATGGGTTCATGCGATCAGGCAAGCAGTTCAACAAAGGCACAAAATATAAACACAAAGCAGGTGAAGTTCATACATGATTACAGGTATATCAGGTGAAAGTCAAGATCACTCTCTCATTTGCCAAAACGCTAAATCATACTAGGGTCATGGGGAGGCTGTAGCCTATCTCAGCTGATGGAGGCAGGGTACATCCTGAACAGCTCGCCAGACCAATACACTCGCAGGGCGTACACACACAACCACTCACACCTAGGCACAATCTGGAACAACCAATTGACCTAATAGTCATGTCTTTGAACTGTGTGAGGAAACCAGAGTATGCGGAGAAAACCAATACAAACCCTGGGAAAATATGCAAACTCCACGCAGAACCGCCCGAGGCTTGGCCTCAACCCTAGGACCTTCTTGCTGTGAGTCGGACAATAAATCAAAAATGGCTTGGTACGGGCACGAGTTTTTTTCTTTTCTTACAGCATAGTGAAAATGGAACAGATTGGTTGAAAGAGTTTCTATAAATATATATAATTTGACAAAAATATCTTCAACATCATGGCAGAATTTAAAATCTGTGGCCGGAGATGTCGCTGAACTAGTTGCTAATTGTGCAACATTCCTAGCATCAAAAATGTTGACGGACTACTTGGTGCAGAGGAATCAGGGAAGGTTCAGCCAGTGCCTTTAATCTACACACAAGAATCCATAATGACAATGAAATATTCTATCAGTCAGGCCTTTGTAGTAGAGTGGCAAGATGAAAGCTACTCCTAAGTAAAAAAAAATAAAACTACAGCGGGCACTTAAGAGACTCTTTGATCTGGTGAGATAAAATTAACTTTTGAGTTGAACTCCAAGCACTATATAAAGATTATATAGCGCTCATACTCTGGTTTATACCATCTCAATAGTGAAGTAAGGGCGATAGTGGTGACAGAGTGGTTGGCATGCCTGCCTCACCGAAAGAAGGTCCTGGGTTCGAGTTCCAGGCTTGGTAAGGGTGTTTCTGTGTGGAGTCTGCATGTTCTTCCTGTGTTTGTGTGGCTTTCCTCCAGATACACTGGTTTCCTTCCACAGTCCAAAGACATGCACATTAGGCTAACTGGCTGTTCCAAAAGTGTGAGTGTGAATGGTTTATGTGTGTTCACCCCGCGAGCTGATCAGCCCGTGAACTGTACCCCGCCTTCTCCCAGAGTGGACTGCAGCCTCCCTATGACCCAAATAAAAATAAAACGGTTTTGTAAATGAAGTCATGCTCCTTAGACCATTCTTGAATTAGTTTTGCATTGTGGCAGGAGACATTATTCTGTTTATATTATTATATCAATACATAAATGCATGTATTTGGTCTTCAGCAACATTCAGGAAGGTGGTACATGTCAAAGTAACATCCACGTGGATGTCAGTATCCAAGGTTTCTTAGCAGGACATTGCCAAGGGCATCACACTGCCTCCGCCAGTTTCTTATCCTCCTGTAGTGCAGCCTAGTGCTGTTTTTTCCCTGGGGAAGTGACACACTCGCACCCAACCAAACACATGATGTTGAAAAAAACATGAGTCATTAGACTAGGTCACCCTCTTGCATTGCTCCAAAGTAAAGTCCTGTTGCTCACGTGTCCGCTGTAAGTGCTTGTAGCAGATGATGATGTAAGCATGGGGATTGGGCACTCTGACCAGTCTGTCACTATGCAGTCACACACAGCAAGTTGCGATACACTGTATGTTCTGACAACTTTCTATCACAGCCAGCATTACTGTCTGCTTTAAACCATGAAATGACTTTTATGTGGCTTTAGGCATAAATATCAGTCGAGGTCTTCAAGTTCACAACCAAGCATCAGATTTTTATGACTCATATGGCAACAACGCACACAAATTGCAATACGCCTCCATACGCTTACAAGTACTTATTTTCTGTCACCGGGTAAGTGGTGGGAACACATTTAATAGTCTATTTTTAGATTAGCTCATGCTTATGCTTAGATAAAATGCTTTCCAGTCAAAACGCATTGTTTAAATTGTATAAAATCAGTTACAGTATATGATGTCATACTCAGTCACTCATTTTCTGAACCGTTTAACCTTCTTAGGGTTGCAGGGAGGCTGGAGACTATCTCAGCCACCACTAGGCCAAGGAAGGGTACCCAGAGGAAACCCACGCAAGTACAGGGAGAACAAGCAAAGTTTGTACAGAAACGACAATTTGTATAGAAATGTTGAGCCTGCGACTTGAACCCAGGATCTTTTTGCTGTTAGTCGGACATGCTAACTCCGATGCTCCATGCTAACTCCGCTGCCCCTAATATCAGGATGATGCAATACAATGTGGCTATAGGGATATCCGGAGGAAACCCACACAAGCACGGGGAAAACATGCAAACCCAGGTCTTCTTGCTGTGAGGCGGATGTGCTAACCAGTGCACTACCTATATTAAATATTATTTTATGTTATTGGTTTTCAGTTTTTTTATTTGAGTTTACTTTTATTTTTTTTATTTCTTAGCTACATTATACGTAGCAAATAACGTGTAGTTTCCAGATTTGTAACTGACAGACAGGCTAATTTAACACCAGAGTAAAGAAACACAATACTAGGATAGAGAAACTTAGAAATGGATTAAAGCAGAAAAAGAAGGGAATTAGTTTATAAAAGCTCTAATGTCTTTGGAACCACCTGAAACAGTTCAATAAAGCAAAGAGAGAGAGAGAGCGAAAGAGATATAGAGAGCGAGAGAGCGAGAAAGAGAGAGAGATAGAGAGAGAGCGAGAGAGAGAGACAGAGAGAGAGAGAGAGAGAGATACATTTTTTGTCTATGCTGCAAACTGAATCGAACTGAACAAGATATGGGTCAGGACCATAAAAGCACTAGAACTCTGAATGGCTGATATGTCTCAACCATTTTTGGAAATAATGTTTGATGATGATGATGATGATGATGATGATGATGATGATGATGATGATGATGATGATGATGAAGCCTGCCGAGCAGACTTCTTTTGCCAACTGCATCAAGAAACACTATGATACACAATCATGTACACTAGACAGTCCCCAAAGTTATATTGATTTTGAAAGCTCAGAAGTAATTTCTCATAAATATCAGGGCAGGGTTTCTACTGAGCTCAGCAGATATGGCTAGTCCAATTGCTGCTACTATATTTGATCAATATAATAACCAAATAGCACATGGACACCCAAGTGCTGATTATACAGTTTATATGCATTTAATCCTCTGCATTCAATAATAGGAACCAAATATCTGCGAAGTAAACCATTCTGAGCACAGTAGTTACTCGAGGATTGGTAGTGGCATAGCAGTGTGTGTAACACTGATTACATACCTGTGATCCTTGCTGGTTTATTTTGTCGACTGTAGCTCATTTTCCCCCATGCATAGTGTATTTATTACTCTACTGGAAATAATTAATGAATAACCAATCTCCTAATACTGGCTTAATCTTGGGCAGGTGAAGTATTCATGGTTCCATTCCAGTGTTTTTGTGAAAAAAAAAATCTGGTGTGATCAATAGTGGCGTAGTGGTTAGCATGTCAGCGAGAAAGCCCTGGGTTTCAAGTCCTGGGGTGTTTTTGTGTGGAGTTTGCATGTTCTCCCCTTACTTGAGTGGGTTTCCACCGGGTTTTCTGGTTTCCTCTCATAGTCAAAAGACATGCATATTAGGCTGTGTGGCTGTTTCAAATTGCCCCTTGGTGTGGATGTGAGTTCAAATGGTTGTGTGTGATGTACTGGTAAGCTGTTCAGGGTGTACTCCACTTTTAAGGTTCTCACTTATTTCAGGTTGCTTCGAATTATACAAATTGGTCTGTTTCTTTCCATGTCTTTACTGATTTATTACTATAACAGTTATGTATTTACGCAGCAGTTCATTAAAGAGGTGGGTGGCAGTATTGCAAGTTACGGAGAGGGCATGTGTTTGCTTACGCCCCTCCCTGGTGGTCGTATGTGTTAGGGAGGGAACACTGGACGGGTGGGAATTGGATACAATTAAAATTAGGGTTAGCTTGGCTGCGTAATTTCGCCACCATCTCCCTGCACATATTAACACGATTAACTAGAGCCATTTACTGGGTCCTTTAATGGGCTATTTAGACATTTAATGGGCACATCGACATCGTCATAGATTTGGTGTTTACATTTCTTACCTCTCCATCATTTTTCCTTTTGACTGCTGGTAGACTGTCTGCTTCGAGTATGTTTAAAAATGGCTGATTGTAAATCAGTGCAGATGGGTGGCAAGTTTACCTGCTCAGTTTATTGTTGCTATGGGAATTGAAGGAGACCATGACATTTGAATCTCCATGGCTGACTGACACAGTGAATAAAGTCTCGCCTTCTTTACTGCAGTCTAACATTTGTTTACATGCACTGAGTAAATACACACAGCCTTATTGAAAGCCAAAACATCATCTCATACCTCATTTTTTCTGTTTTCAGAACAATGACATAAATAAACATTTAACTCTATAAATAGATGTTCTTTTTTTAACCTTCTAAATCTACTCCACTCAACATTCCATGATGCATTGGGCCACTTCAATGATTTCTGTTGTAATGTACTCTTTTAGTGGATTGCAATCCCTCTGCAGAATCTATATCCTACGACAAACATACATTTAGTCTCACACTCCCACCTCAAATCATGGGGTGATTTAGATTAGCCAATTAGCCTAATATCAGGTAAATTATGTAAGCACAGGACGAACATGCAAACATGCAAATTCCACACAAAAACTCCCTTGCCAAGCCCTGCATTCAAACCCAGAAGCTTTTTCCTGTGAGGCATACATGCTACCATTATTCCACTGTGATGCTATTAACCTTTATTTAACCTGGAAAAAAAAATCAGACTGAAATTACAAATCTCTTTCAAATATCTTATGAGAAGAGTGGATAATTGCAGTTCTGGCTTCCAAATCCTTCCATATCTCTGATTTGAATTCCCCCAGTGTAACCACTTGAGCTTGATTAATGACCTTCTTGTACAATGTTCCATGATGAATGGGCAGCATACTTAAATCCATTCTGTCAAGCTCTGTCCTGACATGTGCCACAGCCAACTGAAAACTTTCTGATATTGTGACTTTACATATTTGAAAGATATGTATAAAGATAAAGGGAGACTGGAACAATAGTTTTAATTGATTTATACTCACTCACTTGCTAAACTTCTACTAGGGTTGCTGGGAGGCTGGAACATATCTCAGAAAACACTGGAACATATTCCCAGCTAGTTTGCCTAATGTGCATGTCTTTGGACTGTTGGAGGAAACTCATGCAAGCAGACGGGAGAACATGTAAACGTCACACAGAAACAACTGAACACAGGACCCTCTTGATGTGAAATAGACCTGCTAACCACTACACCACCATGCTGCCCGACAGATTTATAAATAAACGTTAATCAGAATACTTCATCCGTTCTCTTTTTTAAACAGGTCAATTTATCAGTACTCAGAAAACACAGGAAAATTAAACTGAAAAAATCTCTAAAAGTTGGAGAAAACTTTGCTTTTTAAGATTAAGTCTCTAGCTCTGTAAAGTCATGCCAATAATGAGCAGCTTTCCACTAATTCATTTACATAAATGCATGTGTTTGGATAAACCCTTTCAGAGAATCAGGATCCAAATCTATGTCCCTGTCCGTGGTGCTGAAATGATTATACTGTCTGAAGGGGGGAAAAGCTGCAGGTAATACATACAGCCTTACCTTTGGTGTTGAAGCTTTGTAAAGCAAAATCAATATTCTTTCATGCTGCATTAGCATGCAAATTACCCCCGCAGATAATGGGCAGCCGGAGGGGCTTACATTTCCGATATGATCCTCCAAAAGATCACAAAATGGTATTTAACTGCTACGGCCAATATCTTGTATTTAGCAAATTAATGTATATATCTCCTTAACTCCTTAACAGGAGTAAGTGGTTTGACAAATGAGTGAGAGTGAACAGAATATGAATAGGGACGATTTAATAATTTATTTACTTTAGCTGTCAATTTGAATAAATACACAGAAGTCTGGAAGAGGCTCTTCTCAGGATTTGTGGATCTTCTGTGTTATATTTTGCAACGTATTTCCTATTTATCTCTCGGAATCAACTTGATACCATGGCAACAAGACCTAGAATAATAACATATTTGGCTAAAGCAATTCCTTCTATATATTTTTGAAAGATTCAAGTTTAATTAGACAAACATGTAGATTAATAGTGAAGTAAAAAGCACAAGCAGTTTGAACTTCTTGATTAACTTGTATGTTTATTTTGGTTTTAGATTTATTTGTTTATTTATTTATTTATTTATTTATTTATTTATAAGGTATTAGTGTTTATGATAAATGAGAACTCTTCAAGAATCTCTCGAGAAGCTTTACCCAAAATAATCCTGTACTATTTAGTAGTAATTCGACACTTCCGTGTAGAAATGTAAATAAACCGCGGTACATACCTTGAGGAATGAACGTTGTTGTGGTTTGAGTTTGTGGTGTTAAGCTTCCACTCCGCGTGCGCCTTTCACGCTGGGCTTCTCGCGCGCGCAGAATAAAGAAATAAACAGGCTGCGCGCGACGTCTTCTCTGAGGAAAATAAACCGAAACCGGGAATAAAGTTGACCAATAAAACAGCTTTAATTCATACCATTATCTTTTGTAAAGTTCTCAGAGTGAACACGGACTGAAAATTCGTGAAGTTTTATATGGCGACACGAAGAGTGGAGCGCGCGCATCCTCTCCACAGATTTCCTGACATTCTGTAGTCCTCTCGCGGTCCCCCCGCCCCCCACGCTTCGGTGTGTCACGTGGTATAACAGCCTCCCAATCAGCATAGTCCACAAAATAAAGGAGGTTAGTAAACAATAATAAACTGATGGATGGAAACAGTCTGTTGTCAGTTGGATATTAGAAAAATAATCACAAAAACTATTAAACAAACACAAACCAGAGGGAGTTTATTTCAGCACCACTGTATCTGTCCTGCAGGGAAGCCACACCCTCCTGCCTTAAAACAAATAATATTAGAAATGGACCAGAGAGTCCAGCAAGCCAGAGAGCGCAAACCTCCACCAAGGTAGTGCAATCTTACTGATTACTGATTGTGCAGATGATGTACCCTTACTGTACCCCCTTATGGCCTTTTGTGCAATTGGTTTTAAATTCTGTGTTTCTCTCTCTAGATGCATTCTGGGTGATTTCCGCCTTTTGTTAAAATGTTATGTTCAAAAAATCCTTGAAAACAGTTCTGGATTCGGACACCAAAAGGCTGGACACTAAGCAAAGGCGGGATACACTCTGAACTGCACACACACACACACACACACACACACACACACACACAGACACACACACACACACACACAATCATTCATACTCAAAATCATATTTAGTAATTGGAACATTGGAACAGCCAATTAGCATAATGTGCAGGTCTTTGGACTGTAGGTGGAAACTTGATGAAAACCCATACAAGCACGGGGAGAACACGCATACTCCACACAGAAACAGCTGAGTCTGAGACTCAAACCCAGGATCTTCTTGCTGTAAGGCGGACGTGCTAACCACTTCGCCACCACCTTCATCTTCTTTTTCATCTCCTTCTGCTTGTGAAAAAGACCCCAAGATACTTGAACTCCTTCACTTGGTGCAAGACTTCATTCCAGACCCAGAGGATGCATTCCACCCTTTTCCGACTGAGAACCATGGCCTCGGACTTGGAGGTGCTGATTCTCATCCCAGTCGCTTTACACTCAGCTGCGAATCGCTCCAGCGAGAGCTGAAGGTCCCGGCTAAATAAAGCCAAAAGGACGACGTCATCTGCATTCTTTCTTTTTTTAATTCTTTTCTTTCTTTTTCTTTCTTTTTTTTCCCTTAAATAATTAAAAAAAGGTTGGTGAGGAAAGGATCATTTATATCAGTTATAAGATCACCAAATTAATGACAGGAATATATTTGTTTCAAAAGTGTTTGACAACACTAAAACTAACAATAATGGATATCATGTATGGTATGATGTCATTAAAATTCCACATGAAATACTCTCAGACCATTTACTTGCAGAAAATGACAACTGATGAAAATAACAATAAAAAGATGACTTGTTTTCAGATCTTGAAAATCAAAACCATATAAAAAAAATTTAACAACACTATGATGTTTGAGGTTTGAACTACGGATGAGTTTATAAATCAATATTATATGAATGAATAACCCTGGCATTTTAATTACAACTTTCATGCAGCACACTCTCCGTCAGTCTTTCATGTTGCTGTTGGATGAATTTATGCTGATCCTGCTGCAAAAAAAATAAATTAGCCAAGCTTTGTTTGAAGGCTTGTGACCATCCATCTTCTTCTTGAGCTCGTTCCAAAGATTTTCAATGGGGTTCAGGTTTGTAGATTGGGTTGGCCATGACAGGCTCCTAATTATGTAGTCTTTCATGCATAACTTAATTGACCTGGCTGGGTGGTATTGTGTACTGTCCTGCTTGAAACCCAATTCCTCAGAGTTAGGGAACATTGTCAGAGCAGAAGGAAGTAAGCTTTTTCAGGATAACTAAATATAGAAATATATGCCTGATTCTAGCCTTGTAAAATATTCCAAGATCATTTTTATATACTGGGAATACTATATACACCTTTATATTTATTGGATATTTTTGAGGATTTTAACACTGTGTACACTAGATTGTTGTGCTTACATATGTAAAATTACCCTCGTGTCGCTCCAAGACGTCAATCATTCTTTCTTTTTATTCTAAGCAGCTTAATTCACATCTCAGGTGACTCTGGGCAAAGGTGGGTACACCCTGAACAGCTCCCCAGACCATTGTGGGGCCAACACACATACATCCATTCACACTTACTCTCACACCTAGGGGTGATTTGGAACAGCCAGTTAGCCTACTGTGCATGTTTTGTTTTGGACCGGAGGAAACTGTATTGTTTCAGGATTTATTACGCAATAATATCATGGTGGTTCCTTTCCAGTGATGGACAGGGAAGTGCAGAAGTTTGCAACATTTTGAAGCCATAAATTACTTTTCCAACTGCAAAATAAATCCATTTCTTGAATTTTTTTTGACAGATCCATTTCCTGAATTTTATCCAGGATTTCAAAACATTAGGTTGTTTATATAAATGTATTCAATATTACAACAATTTAAAGGAATTTTTTAATTCCTGAACATTCACTGTCAGAACCCATTAGCCTCAAGCTGACATTATTCAAGTTACGCAATTCTTAATTCTTGAAGTTAAACACACTTGCCAGGCACAGGGATTGAACCCAGGACCTTCTTGGTGTGAGGTGGATGTGCTAACTACGACTCCACCATGCTGGTCACCCCACATCTGGGTTTAGAGCAAAAAAAAAAATTTAAATACATTTACAAATAATTTAACAAATAAATTAAATATTCTTTGTGCATCCTCAACTGCCTTAATCTGTTTCAATTCATTCTTTGTATCAGAATACAGTGCTGGGAGATAATCTATGCTCATGTAGCCCAGCTTGACTTGCAGTGTCTGGTGCTGGAACTGCCCTGATGAATAGCTAAATAAACACACCTGAACAGAAAGCTTTGTCTCGCGATGAATTATTCAGCACGACCAGTGAACTAATAAATAATCACAATGCTTTATCTTACAGTAGTGCCTAAACAAATCTAAACACCAGATATAGCTTTGGCTATTCAACAGAATGGAGTGACATGACACCACAGTCTGTTGTTTATAACCAGGTTTGGAATAATAATAAAAAAAAGAGGTCTTGGTATGATTTGTATTCCTTAACATGCCTGCATTAAAAAACAAAAAAAACAACAACAGTTTTGATTTTCCTCCTATCTTTGATTTGAAAGCATTTCGTGAAACAGATGCAGACACTTGAACAGGTGGGATTCAAAATGACAAGCCTCAAGATCACTAATTAAATATCTTATGCACCAAACTGGCCCGGTGATGGACTGGCATCCCATCCATGATGTAGAAAAACCAAACTAAACTGAAGAATAATTAAAGCAAGACATGCTATTTGAAACAGCTTGTGTATGCACCATAGCAAAGAGGCAGCCACTGTAGCTTCTCGTGTTAGAGATTTTTTATTAGCTGAAATTGTATTTATTGGTCTTTTTACACTTTGGTTAAGGGTTTCGGTAAATAGTTAATAGTTCCAACCTATTTGAGTACCTGCTAATAGTAGCAAAGTGGGAAGTCAGTTCTAGCTCAATCAAAAAATTATGCAGCCGTGGTTTAGCTTTTGTACATTTTCTCCAGCTGTCTTGTCTCATCCTCTTTAAACTCTGCTCAAACAAATCAACCAACAAAACAGTAACTTTTGCACTAATACTGACGTCAACTCTTTCTTTCTTGTGATCTTCATTCATTCCCCGAACCAATCAATCTTATTGAGTTGCAGGTGTGTGTGTGTGCGTGTGAAGCCTATCTCAGCCATTTCTAGGCAAAGTCAGGGTATACCCTGAACAGCTTGCCAGCCATTGAACACGCACCCCCCCCCAACCCCCCCCCCCACACACACACACACACAGGGGCAATTTGGAACAACTAATTAGC
>JBCNYG010000019.1:5372102-5392089 GCA_039654305.1 Porochilus rendahli
TATACACATACACATTTTTAAAAAACAACTTATTCCACTAAGGTCGTGAGGAGCCTATTTCAGCCCACTCTCTGCAAAGGCGTGATACACTCTTAACACCCTTAAAGGTACAAAACACACAACTATTCACACTCACACCAAAGGCCAATTTGGAACAGCCAGTGTCTTTGGACTGTGGAAGGAAACCGGAGGAACCGGAGGGAACCAATCAAGCACGGGGTGAACTGTACACGCAAACTAAACATAGAAACACCCTTGCCGAACTCAGAGCCTTCTTTTTGTGAGGCATACGTGACAACCACTAGTGCCGCCCATGCACCTTCTGTAACTATGAAGACCACACATGAACCAACTTATACACATATAGCATAAACATGATTCAAATATTTCATGAACGTGTTACAAATCATGTTTAGGAGGTGAGTGTGTGGAGCGGCTCATGGCGTAGTGGTTAGCGTGTCCGCCTCACAACAAGAAGGTCCTGGGTTGGGGTCTGAGGCTCAGTAGGGGCGTTTCGGAGTAGAGTTTGCATGTGCATATTTCCGCCATACGTGCATGGGTTTCCTCCTACAGTCCAAACACATGCACTTTAGGCTAATTGGCTGTTCCAAATTGACCCTAGAGTTGTGCAGGGTGTAATCCGCCTTTGTCCAGTGTTAGCTGAGATAGGCATTAGGTGCTGTTATGTTTGTGGTGTACTTTAATTCTTTGTTCAGGAAAGCTGTAGTCTTTGTCTTTGCTTTTGATCTCTGTGTGTTGGCCTCATATGCGTTGAGGTGCCTTTTAACGAGATTGTACTGCATTATTTGTGTTGCATTTGTGTTAAATGGTGATTTTATGTCACCTGATAATATTTATGAAATGAATGATGAAATATCGCGGTAACGATATTTTATCAAAATATCACCCAGCCCCCGAAGCAACCCTGAGAAACCACACCGGCTCATCAACCCCATTTAAAGTAAGAGGGTTAATTATCTACATTCTGTTTTGGACCCAATCATTGTTGTGTATTACAGCATACACTGAGCTACTGCCTGTTTCACATTTTCAGCCTCCATCAAGCTTCAATTTGGATACAACAGGCTGCAATCAGTCATTATAATCCAATGAGAGCCTGTTTTCCACTAAGAGCAAGACAAGAAAATGTTTTTCCTTCCACGTGCAGAATTGAAGCATATGATTAGGAATTATATATAAAAAGTAATAATGTATTGTAGAAATCAGTGTGCTCCTGTTACATCAGTAAATCTTAAAGCCTGTGTGAGTATATAACATGTTTAAGCTCTAGAGATACTTATTGTAACATAAATAACCATTAAAAGCACAAAAAAATGATGGGGTGATTTTATCCCATGGATTACTAGCGGTGTGCTAAACTATGGGCGTTAGCAGCTTAGCCGTCATTTTTACCCGGAAGTGACGTCAATACGTTTGAGGTTAAGGACTCATGTGGAGACGGCGAGACGTCAGATTCTAGTGACTCCGATGATGTTAAATCCAAAATGGCTTACGCAGCTAACGTTCTGCCAACCCGTCTTTCCTGCCGTGAGTTGGCTTAAGAACAAAAATAAATGTTGTCTGCGATTTCTGCGCTTGTTGTTTGCGCAGCTCAGCACTGGCCGATAATGTGTTATGATGCACGGGGTTAGTGACGCCAAGAGTCGTAACACTCGTGCCCTTTGAAAACAGGCAACGACTGATGCTGCTGGAAGGAACTGCTGATGTTATACGTGATCGTTTTAAATAGCTGATAACGCTTATTCCCCACAGGTACACTTTCAATGCATTTTAATGTTATTTTACGATATTTCTTTAAAATGGACGAATAACATCAGAGAACCTGTCATTTTTCCATCCATAAATGATATTATGCTTCATTGACCACCCCAAGATTCCCTTCTGTGTGTGCGTGCGTGCATGTGTGTGTATGAATTGGCTACAGTCCATTTCTTCATATTGTGTAAGATGTAGCCACGGTTTTTATCAGCCTTCCCTCTGTCTCTTTCTTTACACAGACTCATGCAAGAGTAAACATACACACATAAGCAAACACTCTCATATCCTGGAACAGACTACAGAACAATTTAAAGTTATTTAATTACACATACAGCCACAGGGAGGATACAGGACTTGTAGACACCCCTGTTATTAGAGCAGTTTTATAAAAAAGAAAAAAGACAAAGAAATTAATCGATACTCACTTACAAGCCTGGAGCCTATCTCAGCCGACGCTGGGCAAAGGCACTCGGGACTCAGGGTACACCCTGACCAGACCATTGCAAGGAACACACACACACAAAAGCGTTCACACTCACATACACGTAGGGGCAATTTGGAACAGCCAGTCAGCCTAATGTGCATGTCTTAGGACTTTGGAAGGAAACCAGAGTGCCCGGAGGAAACCCACATGCAAACTCCACACAAAACCACCCACGCCAAACATGCTAACCACTACTCAACTGTACTGCCCTGAATCAATATTTACACCCAATCAGAATTAAGAATGTAACATAGTCTCGCAGATGTTTTATTATTTTTTTTAAGAATAAACGTGTGACTCCAAACACATCCTCAGTCATCCATATTAATGCAGAAAATAAAGTGACTGGCTTTTTAAAAATGTTTAAAAATATATAAACACTATTATACATACTGATTCACGGCAGTACGCAGCCTGACAGGCTTACACGGGGAGCAGAGTAGATATCTAGCATTGGGCCAGTTAGCCACCTTCAGCCAATTATATTTAATTACTTGTTGAAGGAATGAATTGTGACCATGAATCATATTCAATACACTGTGTGCCCAAGTAAAAAAGTGCTAAATTAATTATTCTAGCGAAGGTAGTGACAGTAGAAGTCACTGCTTAAGTGCATACGGAACAGAGAGTATTTTCTGAAGCATGAGTGGAGTCAGGGCTGAAATGCACACGAGTGTACAGCTGCAGAGTTTAAACACATAAATGCAATCACACACACACACAAACACACACTCACATGCTCTGTGGCCCTTCTAACTGGCTGAATGGGTGGGCAAGGCAACCCGTTACCAAGGGAACGCAGGACAGCTACCGATGACACGATCAATAAATTAAAGCCGGCTCCGCGTGCACCATGGGAGTCTGGAGGTGCATCATAAAGTTGGAGTGACAGCTGAGGAAGGCTACTTTTCACCGCCGCTTCGCAATAGAAGTCTTCTCCCGTATGAAAAATGTCCCTAATATGGTAGAAGGATTCTATCGATCTCAGCGATATTTCTTAGTAAGCATCTGGTGTGCCCTACAGGGTTCTGCGCATCTGTAATAATGGTAATGATAAAACCGTAAAAGAGGCATGTTTATGGTAGCTTGCAAATTTAGTAGGCGCTGTAAACTGTTCTCATTCAGCTATTAAAATGTAACGCTGCTCGCTCCAAATAAAATTAAATTCCCTCCTTTGGACGTTGTGGGCAGCACTGTGGCCTAGTGGTTAGTACAGCCGCTTCGCAGCAAGAAGGTCCTGGGTTCGATTCCTAGGCTTGGGCGTTCCTTGTGTGTTCTCCCTGTGCTTGTGTGGGTTTCCTCCGGGTATTCCAGTTTCCTCCCACAGTACAAAGACCTGCACATTTGGCTAACTGGCTGTCCCAAATTGTTCCTAGGTGTGGATTTGAGTGTGAATGCTTTTGTGTGTTGCCCTGCAATGGTCTGGTGAGGAGTTCAGGGTGTCGGCTGAGATAGGATCAATCCTCCGTGTGTTCCTTGTAGGATTCACTGATTCATTAACTGATCATTTTTACTTGAGTAAAGAAGAATCAGTCGTCAGCTGATTCGTGAACTCATTTTTGAAATGTCGCAAAATGAGGCTTGACCTTGGAATAGTCTCGAACTCTTCTTGAATAGTCCTCACATGTCGCAAGAAAGTCACAAAAGGGTATTCTGTATATTTTGTTATCATTCGCATTTTATTCGCATTTTCTTCTTCAGTACTTGTTTTTTTTCCGGGCTACCAAACTCTGAAGAGTGCCTACCCCAAAGGGCTGCAATAGATATAGAGCCTCTGGTTATTCACAGATATATATAACAGATTCGTCATATGTGACATACTCAAACATAAATCCTTATACTAATCGAATAACTAAAAAATTACAAATATCAACTTAATACATTTCTTCAATAATCACATAATCCACAATAATCTCAGCAAACGTGCTACAGGCTTAATCAGTCAAATGAAAAACATTTTGATGAGAATAACAGCGCATTAAAAAGGGGGGGGCGCATCTGCAGCACACAGTAGGGATCGCAGAACACAGCACTGACCTATTGATCGGTGCAAAATGATTTGGACCTGATCAGAGCAAGGGCGATCGAGTCATGATCAGAATCCTAAGAAATTCTACTATCCTGAGAGATTTTACAAACCAGACAAAATCAAGCAGACTTACCCAGTTAAGGGGTTAGTGCTGCAGTACGAATCTACTCATAAGGGGCAGGGTGACCCAACAAAACCTCCAAATTCAAAAGGAAATAAAAAATATATATCATTAAAAATAATCGAATTATATCACATCTTTATAATAACCATTTTAATTTCATTCTTAAATTATCTTAGGTCACGTCAACACTACACGTTTTACCAAAAATGCAGTAAAGACTGAACAGCTATAATGAGTGTTGAAAAACACACATGTAGGAAAAAGAGTCTAGAGTTTGATTTCCAGAAAAAAATTTAATGGGAGTGTACCATAAATTTTTTTTTGCAAAAAAGTAATTAAAAATAAATCAATAAATCAATAAAAGAAGAAGAAAAAGATCATGGTGTTCATGGTGGATAAATGTATGTACTAAATAAGCCATGGGATGAAGCTTGTTGACTCTCCAATGAAACCTGACTGAGAGGAAAGACTTCGATTTCAAAACTCAAAGTATTTCAATGGGACCAAAAATATTCCATTCATTTCAATGGGGGTGGGAAAAGTAAAATAAGAAAATCAATGTATCTTTCCAATGTCTGTATACAAGCACGCTGTTCTCACTACAGGACAGACCAGTCGAAGTTGTCTTGGGGACAATATTTTGAATATTGCACCGAAAAACTGGGACAAAAACTGGTGTGACCCATTTATATTAATAACTTTATTTTATAAAAGAACAGTGATCTGTGATTAGTTATTGGGAACAAAGGATATCATGGTTGTGATTGGTTGTGACAAACAAACAAACAAACAAACAATGATCAGCTATTGGAAGAAATTGTGCATGGCGGAAGGTCACTGGGAACAATGGTAATCAGTAATCAACAGTGATCAGTGGTTAGCCATTAGGAACATAAGCTCATGCAAAGGCAACTCATTCAGGCTTTACACACTGGTGATGTATTAACCAATACAATGAGCCAAAGCACCATCTCATGCAGGACAGTCGCCAATGTTTGCTCAAAAGGTATGAGATATGTTGCCAGGCCCTTTTTGCTGATAAGTTAGCAACACTGATCTTTTCACATTTTTGCCAAAGGCTGAGGTTTGTGTCTGACCAGCATGGAGTCAGAGCTTCTCAGGTTTTTTTAAACAGCACGAGGGGAGATTCTCTGCAACCAGACTGCCAGCTTGTGCTATTTTTTATGCGGCCAAGCATTATTTATAGGTGGGATGCTGTTTAAAAATACTCAATAATTTTTTACAAGGGTCGAAGTCCAATGACTCATCAGGTCACATTTACTGGAAAAACCACTGAAAAGTACCAGTTAAGACCTAAATTGACTTCAAGCATTGAAATAAAAATAGAACAAATATTCACACAAGAAAAAAAAATTGAATGCTGACTTCAACATTATGTGAAAACAAGATCTTAGTCTCCCAAATGTTAATAACTCTAGCCAAGAGTTAAAAATTAAGATTGGCGTTTCTTGAAGCTGTGGGTTGCCTAAAAAGTCGCATTAGGATGTTAGAATATAGTACGATTAGAAAAAAAGGGTGGCGTGTTGGTGTAGCACGTCCCAGGCTCTGATGTTTCTGTGTGTAGTTTGCATGTTCCCCGGGTGTTTGCATGGGTTTCCTCTGGGTACTCTGGTCTCCTCCAACAGTACCGAGACAAGCGTATTAGGCTAACTGGCTGTTCCAAATTGCCCCGAGGTGCGCGTGTGGGTGTGAATGGTTGGGTGTGTGCTGGTCCTGCGATGGATTGGCGATCTGTTCAGAGTGTACCCCGCCTTCACCCAGAGTCGGCTGAGATCGGCTCCAGCCCCCGCGACCCTAAGAGGATTGAGTGCTTTGGCAAAAATTATTATAAAGAAATGTGCAAACGTAGAAATTGAGATCTCTTGAACAGAAAGTAGGGACGTTTTGTTGTTTGAAAACGGTGGTGTAGTGGTTAACATGCAACTGTAACTGCAAGAAGGTCCCGGGTTTAAGTCGCAGGCTCGGGCGTTTCTGTATGTTTGCATGTTTTCCCAGAGCTTGTGTGGGTTTCCTCCGGGTACTCCGGTTTCCACCCACAGTCCGAAGACATGCACATTAGGCTAATTGGTTGCTCTAAAATGATCTTGGTTGTATATGAGAGTGTAAATGGTTGTGTGTGCTGGCCCTGCAATGGCTTGGTGAGCTGTTCAGGGTGTTGCCCAGAGTCGGCTGAGACCCCAGTATGATTAAGGGGTTCAGCAAATGAATGAATGTAATAACCATCAAAGGATATTAGGGAAAAGAAAATCTCGAGTGGAGTACAGATATGTAAGAGTCACGCTACTAGCCAGTACTGTGAGATACAGCAGTGCTCCAGAGTGCTCACATCGTCAGTGTAAGAACGGACTGACCAATGGAGAGGACCATGCATCCATCTTCAGAGTTTTATTAGGGCATCACCATAATGAGAGCACGTTGGCTCAAATAAAAGTCAAAGGCAGTGAATGCAGGCATCAACAAAAAACAAAACCACAAGGTCATAATGCATAAGCACATAACAGTAACACCTGGGAAAATACAGATAACGAGGGCTTTAAAAAAGCCTAAGAATGCAAGAAAAAGAAGACAAAATGGCTGAGGGAGCAACACAAGGCTTAAAAAAAAGAAACAGAAGAGGTGACAGTAAATCCTGAAGGCATCAGTAATTAATGAGACAAGGACGATTCGAACCATGTAAAGAAATTCAAAAGCTCAGTTACAGAGTGCAATGACAGAACTTGGGATGTGAATCTAACAAACAACTCACGATTCAGATTTTTGGGTGACGATTCGATTCAGAATCGATTCTCGATTCAAACTAATGTTTGATTCATAACCATTACAAAAAAAGGAGGCCAATTTCACGAGTAACTACATTCTTCTTCAAGCCAGGAACAAATCTTCTATAAGGAAGAAAAAAATTATATTTCTAGACGACTGGTTCTGATCCGCTTTGCTGGATCAGAGTTGGTTGGGAGTTTAGAGAAGTGATGGAGTGTACATTGCTCAGTAGTTGTTCATGCTGCTGCTCCGGTTCTTTTAGCTCCAGGTGATGGCGTAAGCTGTGGGTTCGGAATTTGAAGCATTCCTGAAATACTTGACTTTTATTTTGCAGATTTTGCACACCGCATATGTCACGTCAAGCTCCTTCTTACCCGGAAAATTGTAAAATCCAAGGTGCACCCAAACATTTGCCTTCAGCGAAGACAGCACTGGCTGTATTCCTCATCCATGTCAAACCTAGGCTAAAAGCTAGTTCTGGAGCCGCCACTCACTGGAACAAATGGTACGTGCTGTGAGTGAGGATGGAAATGTTAAAAAAAAACATGTTTTTAAACATCGATTCTTGAAAATTTGGATTGATTCAGAATGCTAATAAATATTAATTGCGATTTTGTCCGGCACCCCTAATGTGCACACCGTTACTATAGAAACTAACAACAATGTACTGTATGAAAACACGCATGTTTAATACAAACCTGTGTTTCGAACCGGCACTACTCTCAGAGCAGCTATGGTGTAAGGGATAATGTAGAGCAAGCAAGGTGGTTATTTTTGGAAGAAAAAAAAAGAGTAATCAAGGTCTTGTATCACCCTGAAGGGGTTAATTTTGCACTAATGACCGGCTCGTTGTATATTTTTCCTCTTATTATAATGATATCTGCATATTATCTATTTAAAACCAATTATTTTATTACTTCCGTTAATGATGCGCTTCATACGAACGCCAGACTGTTGAATGCCTTGATTGATCAATCAAAATCCAAACGACTTGATCCTTGTTAGGATCGCAGGGAGGCTGGCGACCACCCCAGTCGACTCTGGGAGAAGGCAGGGTACAACCCCAAACAGCTCGCCAGGCCATCGCGGGGAAACACTAACACACCATTCGCACTCGCTCTCACATCAAGAAGCAATCTGGAACAGCCAATCAACCTGCTGTGCGTGTTTTTAGACTGTGGGAGGAAACCGGAGTACCCGAAGAATACCTTTGCAAGCACAGGAAAAATATGCAAACTCCACACAAACGCCCCAAGCCCTGGAATCAAACCCGCAATCTTTTTGCTGTGAGGCCGACATGCCTAACCACTGCGCCACCGTTCCGCCCCATGAGCAGTGTAATAAAGAATTTAGTGAGAATGGTGAGAGCTGATTGGCTTGTGAGCAAGCGATTAAAACCATTGTTACTTATTTTGAAAATTAGTAATTTTTTTTTTAAAAATGCCATCCCAAAAGTTATGAAGAAGGCCACAAAGTATGGACCTTGTGTTCTTAAAGTTAAAAAAGGCACTTTATTTAAACTTTGAATGTGTTGCAAAAGAGGGTGTCTCTTCACACTTAAAAATGTTTTGATTTTCTTTTCTTTTTTTTGTTGCATGGAGCACCCTTAAACTCTGACTCAATTTAAACAGAACCCGTTAATGAAGTACGCTGACAAACACCTGTACTTTCAGACCTGACTCACCTCTAAAACTTATAAAAAAATTCATAATAATAAAAACACAAAAAAAGTTCTTTCTTTTTCTCTCTGTGTAGTATACACAAAAACTCCGAATGAGTAAAGGCTCTGCTATGAAGTATGCTAACATTCATATGCTACTGTTATGCTGTAGGAAATCTAAAAATAAACCATAAATATATTGTTTTCATTGTGTACATTTTATCTTATGTTTCCATGTAGTATATACTAAAATAGTTCTTTATTTCAGGCTCAGTGGATGTCCCTTACCAATCAGATTCAAGAATTGAGCAGCGCTGTGCTATAAATAGACATTTATTGGCTTGTTTGACGGAAATTAACAAACATGAATGAACATACACGTATTATTTACAGCAGGGGTTTTCTCTCTCGGTCTCTGTTCCAGTGTGTGTGTGTGTGTGTGTGTGTGTGTGTGTGTGTGTAATTTGATTAATGGCACCCTGTGAGCTATTGTGTTGTAAGATACAGTTTAATTGAAAAGCGATACAGACTGATTTATAGGTTAATTTAATGGGCTGTGAAAATGTGCTGATAAAAATTGATTAGCAGAGTTAACAAGGCTATGATGAATATTTTCCATCAGGGTTTTTGATGCCTGCTTCTTACATTCGAATCTGATTGCATAAGATTTGGCTGGCTAGGGTGGGGTGAATGCTGCTTTAATTCAACCAATTGTAAAATATTTAACTAAATGTGGGTTTGAAAAAAAATGGGGCGACACGATGGCGTAGTGGTTAGCACATCCCCCCTCAAAGCAAGAAGGTCCCGGGCTTGGCGAGGGCGTTTCTGGGTGGAGTTTACATGTTCTCCCCGTGCTCATGTGGGTTTCCTCTGGGTACTCCGGTTTCCTCCTGCAGTCCAAAGACACCAGGTGTTCGTGTGAGTGTAAGTTTGTGCTGGACCTGCTAACTGGTGTGCTGTTCAGGGGTCCCCTGCCTTCACCCAGTGTCGGCCGAGATAGGCTCCAGCCTCCCCATGACACTAATAGTGTCCGTAAATGAGTGAGTATTAATATAATAATATATTTTACCAAAACTGTGGAGAAATTCGTTTTTTCATTCATTTTATAAGCCGATTAATCATAATTACTGTCACGGGGAGGCTGGCGCTCATCTCAGCCGACACTGGGTGAAGGCAGGGGACCCCTGAACAGCACACAAGTTAGCAGGTCCAACCTGGTGAGGGCAGGGTACACCCTGGACGCCCACACAACCACTCATACTCACTCTCACACCTCACAGCCAATTAGCCTACTGTGCTTGTTTTGGGACGATGGGAGGAAACCAGAGTACCCAGAGGAAACCCACACAAACACAGGGAGAACATGCAAACTGTACACAGAAGCGCCCCGAGCCCGGGAATCCGGAATCTTCTTGCTGTAAGTCGGACATCTTAACCTCAACGCCGTATTCCTCCCTTTGTAGAAATGTTTTCCTTATTTTAAATTTGCCTCAAATCTTCCTACAAATACGCTGAATGAACAGCCTGTTTCACGGCAGCGGATGAAATTAGCAGTGTGTTGACACTGATATCAAATATTACATTAAACCGTGCTCATTTATTCATATTTACATGAAAATAAATGCTCTGATTCCAGCATCGGATACCACACGATACTCTGTGTTTGAAGGTTAATGAGCAGATGACACAAAGCACCAGCAATCTGGATTTGATTTCATGATTAATGACGGTAATCATACCAAAGCATATTGGAAACTGTGCTGTGGGAAAATACAGGATCGGTGGAAGAACCTAAAGCATCTTCCTTCCTCTTAAACCAGAACGTCAGTGACATGGTGCTCATCCAGGCCCATTTTCAGCAAATTTGTTGGTGCTCATCCAGGCCCATTTTAGGGACAAATGTATATTTACAGGGACAAGCACCACAGAATTTTTTTTGTGCTGTACAGTATTTTAAGGATGTATTTATGAAAATGAACATAATGGGTAAATTTCTCTAAACATGTTTCATTTTGCATGGAATAAAACGAAACGTGGGAAAATGTCTGTTAATACGTGTGGGAATAGAAGTGAACTACCGAACTTAAACTGGTCAAGAAATAAAGATAATAAAGATTTAAGAAAAAAAAGTTTGCAATAAAAAAAGTAATTCTTTTCAGTTTTCCAGCCATTGCCTGACAGACCAAAAAGTTGATCTTGCAGCCTTTCTACAGTGCTGATCTACTGTGGGTCATGGGCCTCGGGCATTGGGCGAGATACACTCTGGACAGGCTGCCAGACCATCTTGGGGCTAACACCAAAACAAACCGTCTTTCACACTCACATTCACATCTGTGGGGAATTTAGAGTAGCCAGTTGAGCAAATTCACATGTCTTTAGACTGTCGGACGAAACCAGAGTACCCAGAGGAAACCCACACAAGCACAGGGAGAATATACGGAAAGATCCTGGATTATCTGCAGGCTTCGAAAACAGAACATTATGAACATGCCGTTCTATCACAGTTTAGAACTTTGATAAACATCCACTAAAATAATCTTGCGTTAAATAATACTAGGTTAATTATTTAATTAATTATTTACTGTTAATAAAAAAAATTATAATAATTTAAATTTATTGTTTTCATGGATATAAATGATTAAAATATTAACAAAGTATTGTAAAAATCAGTTGCTTCCAGTCATTAAAATATTATAAAATTATACTTTGGTATCAGAAACGCCTAGCAATTAATCAGGATATTATGTGAATACATTTTTTATTTTAGAAATTCAAATAAAAATACTAAAGTTCAATTACCATGAATTTAAAAAATGGTGTTTTTTCCATTGTTGAGCAGCAGGTACATCTTTCAGGTTATTCAATATATTTAATATAACATGTAATGTTTTCTGCGCCTCTTTAGCCACTAAGACCCGAAGTCTCCATTTTTCAGAGAAAGAATCCCAAGTGCATTTAAGCAGACAACACCCATATAAGTGTGTTAGGAGGGACGGAGCATCCTGCAAGGTCTGAGTCATGGGCTGTTACATAATCGTCTTCTGTCTTTCCTCTAATTATTACTCATCCCAGTCTGCATTAACTGGGACTAAATATAAAGCCCAGGATTGTTAGGAGACACTTCTCTCTATCCGTACCTCACAAGCGCGACATGCATTCTCACCCACAATTAAACATATGATGTGGGGGTTAGCGGAGGGCACGGGTTTCACAGACTCATATGTGACTAATCGGCTGACGTTACGCCCAGTGTCGGCTGAGAAAGGCACCAGCCTCCCCACGACCCTAGTAGGACTAAGCACTTCAGCAAATGAGTGAGTGAGTGTATACAGACCACAGTTTTGGTCAGAATTTTAGTCTGTCATGTTCCTACACTAACAAATGCACTGATACAGAACACGTCACTCTGCTAGTCATGGAGTGATCGAATTACTGAGCACACGTTATTGTGTTACTTATTAAGCCGTGTTAAAAGATCATCTTAATAATCCATTTCTGGAAAATTAATCTTGGGAATTTTCCATCTCTGCTCTTATACAGTATACACACCCCAAAATTACTACTTCTGTATTACTGAATGTCCAGGAGGAAGCTACATAATTGTGATAAAAAAAAAATTCGAAACTTTTTGATGTTGCTGCAGCTGATTCCTGGCCAAGGGCGGAAAAAAAAGCAGTTTTAACCTAATTACTTTTTTTTTGGCTGGAACATATAGCGACACTTCCTCATTAGGAAACACATCGACCAGCCGACAAAAGAGACACAAAAAAGTTCATGTTTAAATAAATGTGTTCTTGCATTGTAGTCAAAATCGACCATGTCAGTGGATTATAAGGTTGACATTGATTATTTTGTTTATTGCCTTTTAACTTTGTAAATGCATTTAATGCAGGGGCTCTAAATACACACACTCACAAATATACTACATTGTTAACAAGGTCCGATGTGCTACAGTACTGTGCAAAATGAATACAGAAAAATAATGTTCTTAGTCGAAGAAGTGTGAGTAAAACACAATGGGCTAGTAAAGAAGGAGCAAATGATTCAGGAAAATAATCTTGACTGAAGGACGTGGAACCCCAGCACAGATCAGCACAGCACAGCACAGCACAGCACGGAGTAAACAGCACAGCACAGCACAGAGTAAACAGCACAGCACAGAGTAAACAGCACAGCATCACACAGCAGAGTAAACAGCACAGCACAGCACAGAGTAAACAGCACAGCATCACACAGCACAGAGTAAACAGCACAGCACAGCACAGAGTAAACAGCACAGCATCACACAGCTCAGAGTAAACAGCACAGCACAGCACAGAGTAAACAGCACAGCACAGCACAGAGTAAACAGCACAGCACAGAATAAACAGCACAGCATCACACAGCAGAGTAAACAGCACAGCACAGAGTGAACAGCACAGCACAGCACAGAGTAAAGAGCATTTATAAACGACAACAGAAAACACCATGGCAGACAAGAGGTGCAGAGATGACTGATGACTTGCTTTTCTGAAAGGCTAACGTAATTGCAGTGGACAAATGGGAACCTTGGGACACACTTGAACACGTTCGGCAAACAGGCAAAGATTGGTGGCCAGTGAGCATCTCCTTCCTCTGTCTGAGGAAGGGTGTAATTAGATCTGCTATTTCTGGCCGAGAGAGAGAGAAAGTGAACCAGGGTAGGGCTGGGGTGGATGTGGGGGTGGGGGTGTAGGGGTGCTTTCTCGGGTGTACAGCTGCTTGGTCATCAGCTAGGTCTTTAAATCCGCATCCAAACTCGACCTTTGATTACTTTCTAATAAGGTTAGTGTTGCGCTTCTGGACAGTGAGCAGGGCTAACAATGCGTATAACTTGTTCAAATGTCACCCTCAACCTGTTTAGTTTTTAATATTTTCTATTTTAATATTTAATATTTTGCTGGACTCCCTTTATGCTCAGTTTGATGCTTCTTGGCACTGTTGCTTCAGTTGGTCAGGTAAAGGCTCAGTAACATAATGTGGCAATGGAATGTAGTCACCTGACTCCCCGAATGGCACAGATATTTAAATGGGACTCAAACAGAGAAAGAGTGGTTCATAGAGTCCTGACCTTGACATCAATGAAAGTCTTTAAGATGCGCCAAAGAAGACTTTATGGAATGGTTCAGTTTAACATTTGAAAAATCTGGCAGACACCCTTATCCAGAGCGACTTACAATTTTCTCATTTATAACTAAGATGCGGGTTAGGGGCCTCGCTCAAGGGCCAAAATCCCCAATCTTCTGATCAGTAATCTAGAGCCTTAACCACAGAGCCACCTCTACACTTCAAGTCATGACGTCGGAGAACAATTACCCCAACAATTACCCCAACCCCAAATACCCCAAGTCTGCATGTTTTTTTCGTGTTCGCGTGGGTTTCCTCCGGGTACTCTAGTTTCCTCCCACAGTCCAAAAACATGCACAGTAGGCTGATTGGCTGTTCCATATCGCCCCCAGGTGTGAGTGTGAATGGTTGTGTGTTGGACCTATGTCCCTCACCTACGCCCAGGGTCGGCTGAGATGGGAGCCATCCTCCCCATGACCCTAATTAGGATTAAATGGCTTAGAAAATGAATGAATAAATGAGTGCATCACTGGGAACCTTCGATAAACACAAGCATCATACCATTACCATTGAATAGGGAAGGAAACACACGTTTCTTAGATGTTGTACATGGTTAATGCGATCTGATTGAAATAACTGTTAGAGATTTGACTGAAATTAGCCCGTTTTATATTACTCTTATGTTTCATAATCAACCATACACGCTCACTCTCACTCAATTTCCAAACCGCTCAATCGTATTAGGGTGGGGGGTGGGCCGGATGCTATTTCAGCCAACGATAGGGGAAAGCAGGGTACACCCTGAACAGCTCACCAGACAATCACAGTTGTTTTTATGAGTCTTGTAGTCATCCAAAGTGGAATAAAACCAAGTTATAAGAATCAGTTTAACATCAAAACAGCCAGGACTATTGATTCCAAATGTTGGAGGAAATAAAACAGGTTGAATAGGATTTATAGTAATTTCATTGACTTGTATGACATGGTCTTGGGCTGAACTCTGAGCCTAGGGTGTTTCCCTGAACATTGTGTTCAGAGTTCAATCTGCCTGGCTTCCTGTATCCATTCAGCAGATTCCGACCACATAAGCGAACGTACCCTGTGTGTGTCCAGGAAACAAAGAAAAAACTACCAATGTTTTTCAGTTTAATCCTCTCTGAAATTGCATTGCCAACATTGCTCCGAGTCAGACCGATGCATAAACATTTTCTGCAAAAGCCAATTCCATTTCTGTGATTCGATTCCAACAGCATGACTGTTTTGCAGCCACCGCTACTGATGACCAGCTGACGAGTCTTGGACCGAGCCCAACATTGGTGGAAAACACGCTATGACTCAAAGTCTCCAACTGCTACTGGGAGGAACTGCTTTCAGAGGCAGGGGGTGGAGGAGCGGGTTGGTATGCATACATGGTGCCAGTGACCTACAGTGTGTATTTACTGTACGTGTCGAGAGCATCAGGCTTGGAGCCATCCAGTAAGTATGTGTACATGAACAACTTCATCTGCTATAAATATCTAACTATTATCAGTCATTAGCTGACTAGCAGTGACTAGCAGCGATCAGGGAAAGAAGGAGTGGGAGGAGCTTGAACAAATAAGGTCCAAAGGTCAACAATGTCTTTTGGCATTTTAGCCTTCCTTCTAAAAAAATTATCTGACATGTCTAAAAGCCTGGGCTGGCTCATATGGACATCACGGAGTCCCAACCCACGCTCCTGAAGCCGCCTTGGACAGAATGTGTCATATCAGCAGCCAAGAGCCAGACACACACTAAGCCATTGTCCAAACTGGACAGGGTCCTCAGAGCTGACATTTCAGATCCTGTTATGCCTAGAAAGGACAGTGGGTCTTATTAAAGCTTTGTGTAAAGAGCCACAAGGCTGGGAGACGCCTCGGTTTGATCTCAGTAGTAACAGTCTTCGAATATGTTCATAAAGAGATGAAGTGTCTCCTTACTGATTACTGTGACTCTTTTGTCCATTATTTTCCTTTTTTTTAACAATAGTGCGCTTAACAAACATTTTCATTCATTCGTTTGCAGAGCTGGGTAATCCTGTGGGAGTGTAGAATCAAACCAGACCACCCAGAGGAAACCCAAACAGAAACGCCTTCACTGAGACCGGGACTCAAACCCAGGACCTTCTTGCTATAACATTCGAATCTGACAGAGTTATGGGTGCACAGTGGTGTAGTGGTTAGCATGTCCGCCTCACAGGAAGAAGGTCCCGGGCCCGGCGGTTGGGGGGTGCTTCTGTGTGGAGTTTGCATGCTCTCCCTGTGTTTGCATGGGTTTCCTCTAGGTACTCAAGTATCCTCCCAAATTCCAAAGGTATGCACATTCCTAATCGACCCTAGGTGTGAGGGTGAATGGTTGTGTGTATCGCCCTACGATGGTCTGGCGAGCTGTTGAGGGTGTACCCCGCTTTCTCCCTGCAACCCTAGTAGTATTAAGCAGTCTGGCGAATGAGTGTGTGAGTGAGTGAGTGAGTGAGTGAGTGAGTGAGTGAGTGAGTGACTCCTATTGCAGTTTTCGCACCAGAAAGTGGTTTATTTCTTTTATTCCACATTAAACTCCCTACTGAATGTTTAATGTTGTGTAATGTTAGTTCCTGTTATTACTTGCATTACAGCAGCTCACAGCGTGGTCCTGGGTTCGAGTCCCGGGCTCGCCGTTTCTGTATGTTCTCCCCGTGCTTGCATGGGTTTCCTCCGGGTACTCGGATTTCCTCCCACACTCAAAAACATGTACCGTAGGCTAACTGACTGTTCGAAATTGACGCTAGGTATGAGCGTGAGTCTGAGTGTGAGTGTGAATGGTTGGGTGTGTGTTTGCCCTGCAATGGTCTGGCGAGCCGTTCAGGGTGTACCCCGCCCTCACCCAGAGTCAGCTGGGATAGGCATGAGCCTGACGGTGACCCTAGTAGGATTAAGCGGCTCAGTAAATGGGTGAATGAGAGAAGATTTACCTCAATTCATGTATTAGCGTATCTATATCAACATTACTTTCCCTCTTTTCTGGGAGTTGTCTCAGATCGTCTGCTAAACTGTTCCACATTTTTGCACTGGTTATTGAATAAGAATTCTGATGGTGGTTAAGTCGAGAATGGTTAATACAGAAATGACCAAAGAAAGAAGAGTAAGTATTATAATAACGGCGATGGTAAACAAATTAAAAGAAATCAGAAATGTTAGATGATACCAGTTTGGTTGGTTATACATGGTTTCAATATTAAAAATTCAGTGTGAAACATAAAATCTGTCATTTACATCATTACCATAAGGAAATTCATGCAATATACATTATACGTTTACGTGGAGCTAAATGATAGGTGTCTGATTCAGCCTGTGTTGGAGTGACAGATAAGGATAGGTCATGTCTCCACAGATAAGAAAACAATACAGACTGTAATAATCTGCATGTGAATAGACAATCCCAATGGTAAAGCAAGTACTGCAGCCAGGGCCAGATTATGGCCTCTTCTTCTTACTGAGCTCCGTCTGCAGTTCCTTGAATAGACAAAAGTAATCAATAGCAAAGCGATTCTTAAATAAACAGTCAGTGCCAAGGCGCCCCATCTCCACCGTGGCCCAGCATAGTTATTATACATTATCAGCCATCCTTATCATAACTGCCCTGGCCAAAGTCGAAAAAAGGCCATAAAAGCAGTTCCTGATACCATTTCATTGTGTTTGATGCTGCACAGAAGAGCCAGGGCGCGCGCGCACACACACACACACACACACACACACACACACACACACATACATATTTTTTTTTTCCGCTATACTGTATTAATTTCGCACTGGAGATTAAATGCATTTTGGATACATTTAACCCATCCAAAGTAAGCACACACACATAAACAGTGACCACACACACACACACACACACACACACACAGACACTCAGAGCAACATGCTGCCACACACATTGGGGCACCCAGAGAGCAGTTGGAAGTTAGGTGCCTTGCTCAAGAGCCCTTCAGCCATCATGGTGGAGGAAGGGAAGGAGCAGCTCACTCACCCCCCCACCCCCCCACCCCCAATGCCACACATTTTTCCAGCTGGTTTGGGTATCAAACCAGCAACCCTCAGTTCCAAAGATGCTTCTCTAAACATTAGGCTGCAGCTCCCCCCATGCATATATATATATATATGACTACAATATCATCCCTACAGAGCTGTTTCGTGGTTGCCCAATCATCAGGGGATTTATTGAGAATATTCTTTACCACAGTTTATATACAGTCAGAGACATTAACATGGTTTGTTTTAATGTATACAGTGTGAAGTGTTATTCTAATTTGGCTCAGGTGTTGCCTAGGAGGGCTTTGTTTCTGTGGTGTAGATATATATATATACATATACACACACACATACTTTGACATCCACAAGATGTATTCTATATGTTTTATGCATCTAACATATAGTCATTTATATACATTACATATATAAACATGTAATTTATATACATCTATGGGGAACAATGTATTTTTTTTTAAACAGTAAGAAAAAACAAACTGAAAAATAAATAAATAACTGATTTTTAAAACCATAAAATAATAATTGTGTCCTTCATTGTGGCTTTTGTCTGAAATCCTTCATTTGCAGATGCTACAGCCTTGATGTCCTTCGTCCCTCTGCCCCAGGGATCGTACTAGCCACTCCAATTCTGCCAGAATACCAGGGGAATTCTTCTTCTCTATATAGTTCTTACATAGTTTGGAGTGTTTTGGGTCATTGCTCTGCTACCATCCACAGGTATGGCATGGTGTTGCAAAATAAACTGATCGCCTTAATTGTTCGAGATCCCTTTTACCCCATACAACTCTCCGACTTCATATTTAAACCATAGACCATCATATTTCCCAACATTTCCCTTTAGTGACCAGACTGCGTAACATGTGAATTGAAGAAAGCATAAGACAGGGTGCTAAGAGAGTATTATGGTATTGTATGAGGAAGGCAGAAGTGACAGAGAATTGTGTGATGGTGGTACAGTATATGTTTGAAGACAGTTTGACGGCAATGAGAATGACAGACTTTTTTTTTTAATCTTCTCAACAGTATCTATTGGACAGTATTTATAAAGATAACGTCAAGCTAACCAGGAATATAAACTGCTCGCTTCAGAGTTGTGACTCTTTCATAGCTCGGCGTAATATAAAAAAGTTACTCTCGACATCACACTCTCGACACTCAAGTTTCTGCTCAATTTACCCAGATTAAGCTCACCTGCTGACTGGCTGCTGTACAATCTTAGTACTGCCTATCCCCATATAGCTTCAACAATAAATTAGCCTATTTTTGATGTCACTTTTCTTATATATAGAATTCTTTTAATTTACGGGGCTTCATTTTACAATTTATATCTTGTTTAATAATGTCTTATTTTTGAGCAGAAATTCAAGCATTTCAAACAGAGATATTTAAGAGGAAAAAGGCTAGTTTAATTATGCTAGCTTAATCAAGTTAGCACATAAGTCTAGAGGAATCATGTTAGTGCGTGTAGCCACCATGATAGCAGCTTGCTTAACATAGATTGTAAATAAATTCACATTTTAATAGATTTTTAAAAAATGTATTTCTATTTTTATTTTCATATTTATATGAAATGTAATTTTTCATATTTATTTTATTATTATAATATCCTAATAATTATATTATAATATTATATCCAGCCAGTAATCTATCAAAATTAGCACAAAAGCCTTTCGTTGGTCAGCACAAATGACCAATAACAACCTATTTTACAAACAGATATCTATATAACACTTTTATGCAAAACATTAAAAGCCACTTTTTTAGGAACAACTGTACAAACGATCATTAACACGGTTAAGTAGCTAATAACGTGGCTGCAGTACGTTGCATCAAACTATCAAACATTAAAATGGGGGGCATGTGATCTCTGTGGCATTGATGATGGCATAGTGGTTGGTGACAGGTAGGTTGATGTTTCTTTTACAGACCCTGCTGATCTGCTAGGATTTTTACACGTGTCTCGAATGGTTAAAAAAAAAAAAAACTTACTACATATAAA
>JBCNYG010000019.1:5401850-5426847 GCA_039654305.1 Porochilus rendahli
TCTACTGTTGAGTTTGATAAATGTGTTTCTTGAAGGAGGACGATGTCTGCCTTCAGTTCTTGCAGCCGATTGAAAATTTTTAACCTCTTTTTCCCCTGTGCCAGCGCCACGCACATTCCAAGTGACAAACCTCAAAGTGCTCATGATCCCACAATCAAAAACAGAGCTATATGCATATTACTGAAGCGTATGTGCGTGTGTGCATCTCACTGTTTCTCTGTGTGTGTTTGCTGGCTGAGACATGGATCTGTGTATTAAATATCTGCGTGTGCGCTTGTGTTGTTTCCTCATACATGCGTGTGTGTGTTTGTGTGAATCATGCAAAGTTCTGATGTGTGTCAGCAAGCTGGGCCTGATGTCCAAGTGTGTCTGCGCGCTGCAAGTCGCATCTATTTAATGATAGGTGTGATTAATGTTAATCTTGGAATATTTTTATCAGGGTTCAAAAGTTTACTTGGACAAAATTTTTGAAATTTGGGCAACTTTGAGTTGAAAAAAATTCAATGTGGCCCAGGTGGAGCATATCTGAATTTTTTCCAGGTTTAGATGTATGTCTTAGGTATTCAAAGCTAAATTTTTTATCTTGCTTCCGATAGGTCTTTGAGAATCTTTATGGAGTCTGATAAGATGTTAAGGATGTGATAAGATGTTAAGGATGTACCCCACCTTAGCCCAGAGTTGGCTGACATAGGCTACAACCTCCTTATGCCCCACGTAGGATTAAGCAAATGGATGAATGGATTGATGGATGATAGGGGTGGGTTAAACTTTCTTTTTCCACAGTTGACATCAAGGTAAATGAGATTCAGATTTCTTAGAACCCCATCTTCTGGGTTTTAAACGCACCTCCCTGATGGTACATCCCAAAGCGTAAGTGTGTGATCAAACGACCCGGTGACCAAACGATTTCCAACCGCGTTGAAGGAGAGAGAGATTATCTCAGCAGAATGACCCTGAGAGAGACAGTAAGGAAGAAAGACAAAAACGAAAGAATGATTATATACAAGTGATCATTTGGTGCATCATTTAGATTTAATGATGAGGAATTTGGCAAGTTAGACAAACAGTATGAAAAAAAAAAACCCTAAAAAATTGACTTTGTCGTTGACTTCTGCTGAATTTATGTTAACTTGTATTTCATTACAGACATGATGAACACAGGATGTTTATGGTTTGCTGGTCAGATTCATCTAATTTCTGAACAAACATCGATTGTTGTGGTATAGGCCTGCAACACATTCCAGAAATGTTGAGACAGCGATCAGTTGGGACTCGTGATGAGGTAAAATAATAAGTGGCTTTGAGACAGGTGATATCAGCAGGTGGCATTAACCGTGATTTGGTACGAAAGCAGTATGGAGAATAGGTCTGTATGAGGAGTATTATGCTTGTCAAGAAGTATGCAAGACAATGATAGAAATCTTTATTTAACAATAGGGAGGAATCTTCTTTAGTCCAAAATATCATGCAATGATTTAATGAACCTGAAGACATGTTGGTGCATAAATGACAAGACTGCAAGCCTAAGCTGAACAACTGTAATCCATGATACTGTACCTCACATGGCTCAGTATCAAGAACCACCGTTCATCTATAGCCTATAAAAGGCTGATAAACTGTAAGGGCTCAGGATTGGTTAAAAGTGAAGAAGAAGTGAAGTTGGTGTTAACCTTGTGCAGATGCAGTTTCAGCTTCTCTGGGCTCTATGCAGCGTCAACTTCTATGGACTATCACACAGTGGAAACATGTGCTGTGGTCAGGTGGATCAGTATTTTAGGTCTTTTTAGAAAGAACTTGATGTCATGTGCATTGGACCAAAGA
This sequence comes from Porochilus rendahli, assembly GCA_039654305.1. Lineage (NCBI taxonomy): Eukaryota > Metazoa > Chordata > Actinopteri > Siluriformes > Plotosidae > Porochilus > Porochilus rendahli. The sequence goes on from JBCNYG010000019.1 coordinate 5,403,672, forward strand.
TGAAAAGGACTATTCAGAACAATAAGTCCAAAAGCCAGAGTGCGTTATGATAGGGAAGAGTGGGGCCAGTTGAACAGCCTGGCTGTCCATGGCTAACATTTTCCTAACAGTGTAATGTTTGTGATAAGTGTAAATGTTTAATATTTTAAATGTGTTTCTTTCTTGCAGGAAGTTATATTTTATATAACTCAGTGAGGAAACTGAGAATTTGGTTCATCTGAATGAGAGAACTGTTTAGAGCATATGATTACGAAACAAATGGTCTTCAAGTGGCCCAGCTGGCTGGCTCAAGTTGCCTGATCGATGGGTCAAGTTGAACAAAAATAATTGTTTTCTTTCTTGAAAAGGGGAAAGGTATACACAAAGGTAATTTACATTTTAGGATAGCCACAAGTTCCATCCATCCATCCATTTTCTGAACCACTTCCTAATTACGGTCAATGGGAGGCTGGCACCCACCTCAGGCGACTCTGGACGAGGGCAGAGTACACCCTGGACAGCTCGCCAGGCCATAATAGCAGGGCTAGCCACAAGTTATGAGAATAATTCACCAGAAATAAATACCAGAAAGATAATATAAATTTTCTGTCAGAAACTGGTCAGAATGTAAAATTTGGTTTAACTGGCCTCACTCTTCCCTGTGTATCCATGCTCTTGGCAAAGGTAATTTACAATTCTGTGCTGGCAGCTTTAATGCAGAAAAGTACATTGATGTCACACCACAAGACCTGTTTCTTGTTGCCTTCAGTCCTAAGTGTTGTGAGAGGAAATTAAACATTACAAAAAGGTTTTACCGTCCCAACTCTTTGAAATGTGTTAAGAACAAATGTGAAATTGAAAATTTTATTATTTATACAATTGAAAGTGTTGATTTTGAAAAAAAAAAAAAAGTCTTATTCCACCAGGCTGCATATTGTAACTCTGTCTCTCTTTCTCGTGCAGGCCAGCCCAAAAGACCAAACACGACTGAAAACATGAATCATATCACCTTTGTAGCCAGAGCACGATATTGCTAAGCATTTGTTTATTTGGTGGATTAGGTGCTTTTTCTTGGGGAAGCTGAAAGTGATTTTTCCTCCAGTGTGCTAAACTATTTTTGTGTGTGTGTGTGTGTGTGTGTGTGTTCTATTCTTTTTAACACTTTGAACACTTCCAGTTTGAAATGGAAACTGGGCCAAAACACAGCACAGCCTTCTGGTTACATCTACAATAATGCTACTCCTCATCTAATTCCTTACCGAATCATCCATTAACAAAATTTACTAACAAGTTTCCTTCATCTGAGGGCAAAGGAGCACGTAAAGAACACAGACAGAGATACGCACTGCTAGGGTGGAAACCTCTTTACCACTCTCCACATCCCAGAGTTTAGCTGTTGCGTCCATACTGCCAGTGGCAACTAGGGTACTCTGGGGGTTGAAAGTTACACAGACCTGAAGAGGACACACACACACGCAAGCACACCCACGCACATACACACACAGTATTAATGTACAAACTGTACAATTAACTGTAGTGTTTTTATTGTCTCTATCAGTTTTTTATTATTATGAACATAATATTTTTGTTTTTCAGTGACTAATAACTATAAATTATTAATTTACCAACTAAAGTGAAAATAATTATAACCTTTTACCCGGTCATAGATCAGTACAGGGATTTAAAGAGTGAACAGGGTGACCCAAAAAAACAAAACCCATATATTTTTGTCTGAAATTCATAAATTTAATTCTAGCATTTTGTTTTTTCCAGTATACGACATTCTGTGTATGAAAGATTGGAACCATAGTCTTCACCAACATGCCCTGGTTCTTCCTCTACCAAGGAAAACACATTTTGTGTGGAAGCCTATTTTGCCCCTAATCATACACGGTCATGCAAGCAAATTTTACGAGAGAGTTTGGGCGTAAAAATGCTCAATCAAAAAGCAGAATTTTGAAGTTTTCTAAAAAGTTTAGAGAGCATGGTACCGTGCAAAGTCTTAATTCTTAAGACATCACATACACATATTCCGGTTGGAGGGTGAGTGCTAGGACAGAAAGAAACTTGATGCATATTCTAGACAGAAAATAACATTTGTGCAAAGCGTCCTAGATTACTGAAACATTTGGATATAATCACACACAGACAGAAGTTTAAGTGTACAAAATTAGAATATTTTTGCTTTATCTTTGAGGGAGTAATTAAGAAGTTTATGGGTTCTGGGTTTTTTTAGGGTCACCCTGTACATGCTGTATAAATAGGAGGTTCACTTAGATATTAGAGTCACATATACATTATTTAAATTAAAATAACAGCATGATTATTGGCTGACTCAAGCTAGAAGACCTACGATTTCCGCTGTGTGTCCTCTAAATGTGTAGAAACACTTCCCAGTTTCAACACTCCATAATTTGCAGGTCTTATCAAATGAGCCTGTAGCTATTTTATCTCTGAGTGAGACAAAGACAGAGAAAAACACAGAACATAAAATATTAAGGTGTTTCTGTCTATGCATATATCCATTCTGTCTTTATATTAAGAAATGTCCAATTAATTTCAAAAGCTAACTCAGTATGGTAAGAAGTATATAGTATATAGGGAACTAATAGAGTTACATTCTATGGCAAAAATGAATTATTATAATTCAGCTTAGTTATTACAAAGTGCCCCTGTTAAAGATAGGGATTGCGCTGCATTTAAAAAAAAAAACAAAAAAAAAAAAACATGATCCCATGCATGGATCACCCACACCATGCCACCAAGTTTAATGAAAATCAGATCAGTAAAAAATCCTTTAAGAAAAAAATTGTATTACAGGATAAGGATTGTCATTCAGATCAGCTCCAAAATGTTATGGGTTCTTGCCAGTCTCATACCCCATCCTCCAAGTTTGAAAATTGGGTAAGTAGTTTTTACAGAATACTGCTAAGAGGCAAACAAACAGATGCTGATGAATACAAAACATCCCTGCCAAGTGCAGAGGAGGTAATGATAAAGAGATACATAAACACATCTTATTACCTCAGTAACAACTTGCAGAAAATTAATATACTAATGGCACCAATGTTCAGAATGAATACCGGTCATATTGTCTGCTCAGTATGTATATACAGTATGTATAGCTATACAGTACCATAGAGTATGTATAGCTAATGATATTTTTAAAGAGAGATAAATATCTGTCCTACAACAGCCAGTTCTTACCAAACTCTAATGTACAGTGGATGCATCAGGAAATATAAAATATAAAGAGAAAAGGCTAGAAACTGTTGATGGTCAAGAACTAAGGTTCACAAATCAAGCTTAATTTTATAGGAAAAGAAAAATAAGGTGTTTTGAAATTAGAGAAGGAGGCAGTGAAATAGAGAGAAAAAGCAAGAGACAGAGAGAGAAAAAAAGAGAGAGATCATGAGATGATGACAGAAGGGCACTGAGAGAGAAAGGAATAAACACCTGACTCAAAATGACAAGCATTCCCACATAACACCCTGGAACTGGCTGGACCTGAAGTGTGTGTGTTCGTGTGTGTGTGTGTGTGTGTGTAATACTAGACAGTATGATAATATTAATAATTATTTCAATGTATCACATCTGTCACCAGCCCTCGTCCTCACACCCTTGCCTTTGAAGAAGTACATCCACGTATGATCTATAGCAGCTGACTCTAGGTGAAGGCGAGGTACACCCGGAGCAGCCCTCCAATCCATCTCAACAAACACACACCTAGAAAAAATCTGGAACAGCCAATTAGCCTTATGTCTTTGGATTGAAGTAGGAAACTAACACAAACACAGAGAGAACATTCAAACTCCACACAGAAATGCCCTTGCTGAGCTCAGGACTCGAACTCAGGACCTGCTGGCTGTGAAGCGGACATACTAACCATGACACCACTGTGCCGCCCCTTTAGTTCCTCTGAGGGAAAAATATAATGCTTAAAATTTTTTAAAAATGACAAATACAATTGTATCCTTCCAACTCTGTTGCAGGTTGGGGAAGAACTACATGTTAGTCTGAAGGTCAGGTGGAAGGTTAGGACACACCTTGAATTAGGAGGTATGTCCAATCTTTTGCATGGTACTGTATAGTGTATAAGTTAATATTCATACTGGATCCGATCATTTTGATTTACACAGACAGAAGTGTGGAACAGGGAACCAAATGGGTAAAAAATATAAAAAAAATAAAATAAAAAATCATAATAACAATAATAATAATAATAATAATTACCCATAGGGATTATTGAATGCAATGGCATAAACAACATTTCTGTGTCCCTCTAGTGTATGCAGTTCCTCTCCAGATACAGTGTCCCATATTTTACACGTCCTGTCATAGCTCCCAGTTATGAAACTGCAGACAAGATGAGGGAGAAAAGAATGAGTAGAGGAGTGGGTGAGTGTGAGTAACATCAGTGTGGTGAACTCACCTCGACCCTGATTTATTGAAGGCGACATTGGTAAGAGGCAGGATGTGAGCCTGAATCGCCTAGACAGATGGGGCAGAAAAGGAGATTGAGGATGGATGGAGCAAGTGTGGTGTGATGTGGTGCTCTTAAGTGCATTAATTAATTTCCAATCTGTAGTCCTGACTGAGTAATTTACATACATCAGTAAATTTCAGCCTGAAAATCATAGGTTCCCAAGGTTCTCCAGGGTGCGAGAATATTAAGCTTTCAGCATATGGATGCCACAGGTAATACCACTATTACAATTTTGATGTGTATTTCCTGATGTATCACACATGAATAGTTTAAAATTGTGAGACATTTCATGAGCTAAGTGATTTCTGTAACTTTAGGGATGAAACTCTACTCTGTTCTAATGTTCTAAACATTCAACAATGAATTTATGTGAATTTATCCCAAAAATAATTTATTAAATTATTATATTTGATTTTAGCAGTTATGTACATTTTAATGAGATACTATAGACAAAACTATAATGAAATAGACAATGATATAATGAAAAGTCATGACAAAATAACATACATAGACAAAACTATAATAAAAAGCCATGACAAAATAAAATTCATAGACAAAATGATGATGAAAAGCCATGTTTTACATCCTCTGTCCAACAGAGACCAGCACCATGGTGATTGTTACATCAGTCGTGGTCAGCTGCAGGCACACAAAAACACATTGCTACAAAAACAACACAAAGAACAACCCAAGAGCACCTATTAGCCACTTTCCCACTATGACAGGTGAGTGCGAGTCAAGGCCATCACCATTCCTACTGGCACTTCCTCAGGTCTACTTGGAGGCCAGAAATTGAATGATTTTGGTCTGACATTTATCTGTAGAACAGATGGGCCAACAGTGGCGTAAGGCGGTGTCAAGCAGAAAGGCAGGGTTTATTTCTTTTAGCATGTTAGAAACTCTTTGCGATGGCTTGGCGAGCAGTGCAGGGTATACTCTGCCCTCGCCCACAGTTGGCTGAGATATGCGCCAGCCTCCCTGTGACCCTAATTTGGATTAAGCGGTTCAGAAAATGAATAAATGAATGAGAAACTATGATGTAAATATGGTACATGGTTTCTTTGTAATTTGTGTCCAAATATGGATTTATTAAAAAAAAGTATAGAAACTTTGCTTGAGCACTAGCCAGCTAAGCTAGCTGAACGGAACTAGCCGTGATCCATTATTGGTGTAAGTAAAGACACATATATACCATTTATAAGTTGTATTTTTCCACTCGCGGCATTGATGCGGCAAACACGCTATCCGGTTTTTTGCAAAGTGTGTGGCATTTACAGCAAAGCGTGTTATGGGTGTGGAAACTACTAGGCTATATGTACAATAATAGGAATGCAAACAGGCTTTCGGCTTAAACCCCAGGCTCTAAGCTTCAGGTAGCCTTGATAGCCAGATAGCCCTGGCTTACCCTAGCACAGCTGTGGTACAGCAGCTATTGTCACACCGAGGCGTAAATTAGTGCATGCTACACTCGATGCAAAGTTGAAATCCATGACAATTTACACATTTTGAGAAAGGCTTGTGGTGACCTCGGTTACAAGATTTTATGTCAATATACCAGCAGAAGTGTCACAGACACAGAACCAGTTAATTTAAACTAACTAAAAAATAAGGGCTCAAACATACCAGCATCACCTTAATACAGAGACCAAAAGTAATTGGAAAAGTATACCTATCTTTTTTTTAGAAAGTAATCTTTGTTTATACCTACAAAAATAAAAGGGATTGTAAGGTGATTTTACATGAAAAAGATTGTAATTTGTCCTTGATCCGAGCTTGATGGCCATGGAAAACTTGTCACTTGGTAAAGTTAGGACAGGACTGTTTTTGTTCACACTGGCTTGACTTTGGACTTTATTCATTTCATTATTTTTACATAGCAAAACCTCTGCTGCCATCTGGTGGTTAGGATGAAGACAGTTAATACCACATTAGACTGTCATTTAGATTTACATCAAAATGAGATTTTGATGCAATGGCTCAGTGTACAGCAGGAATAATAAAAAAATAAATTAATAAAATAAAAAGTAATAAACATATGTATAAAAACGTTTGTATAAAAGAAAAATTAAAGACAAATATACTGCACAGTCTACTTGCAGTGTAATATTGCACAGTAATATGGCACAGAGATAAGTACACTGAAAGAAAAAGTTAAACATATTTCTAGGCGTTAACCTTCCTCAGGGTTCTCCAGACATCAGCTGGGCCCAGGTAGAGTGACTGCTTATCTGGACTAGGAATAGATTTTTTTCTTGGGTGCTGTTTAGTACCTTAAACTTCCCAAAGTGGTTGTTTAGTTCATTGAGGAAGTTGATGTTGTTCTCACAGGAGGGGGGCTAGGGCCTTGTAATTGGTAAAAGCATCGATGCCCTGCCACATTCGTATGGTGTTTGTGGGTTCGTTGAAAAAGTCCAGAATTTTTGACCATGAGTGCAGTTTGCGAATCTTATATCCCGGTTCTGGTTGGCTCTAGCTATTTTCAATGCCACCATGTCAGCGACTTCCATGACCTTAAAGAGTTTTCATATTGGCCTGATTAAAGTCCCCTGCCACCATGATGCAGATTGCAGGTCACTGAGTTGAGTGGTAGAAAACACTCAGGGCTCTTCTGTTTGCACTGTGGGGGGGAGTGCACCAGTTGTTGTTGATGTATAAGCAAACACCGCCGCCCCGGGATTTACCAGTGAGAAAGCTGCTTCTGTCCAAACTGAATATTGTTAGCCCCTTTATGCCAAAATCTTCCATTAATATTAAATTATTTTACTACTAATTTTTTTTGTGTTTTTAGACTGGAGGTACCTGGTATTAAACTCTGTCACCTTGTTGTTATTGTGTTTTTTGTGGACAGTTTACTCTTAAAGTCCTACTCCTCCGTTATTGTGACTACAATCGCATGAAACTTGGAAAAAATTTGTTCTTGTGGACAATTTGAATTCCATAGAACCCATTTTGGATTTGTGAAGCAGAATTATATTGAAATTTTTCAAAATCCAATTGCTCTATGATGCGTGGAGAGAATCAAATGAAATTTTATTTTATTATACTACATAATAATGACAACAATTCTATGTTGTCAGGTTTTCATTTTTTTGACCCAGATGTAGGATGTCCTACTCCTCTGTTATTACTGACCAGAATCATACAAAACTTTACAGATGACCTGATGAACAATTCTACAGATCTTTTTTATTTTCAAACCTAAAACAGAATTATTAGTCTTTACAGAGAGGACTATTATGAAATATTACATCTTTTTGCTATACTGTACTAATCCCACAATGGAAATTGTTGCCTCTGCATTCAACCCATCCAAAATAAGCACACACACGTAAACAGTGAGCACACACACTTGGAGTAGTGGGCTGCCACACATTGGGGTGCCCAGACAGCAGTTGGGGGATAGATGCCTTGCTCAACGGTACTTTAGCCATGAATGTGGAGGGAGGGAAGGTGCAGCTCACTCCCCCATCGACACCACACATTTTTCCACCTGGTTCGGAAATCGAAAAAGCGACATTTCGGTCTCTAACCATTCGGCTATGACTGCCCCCTACAGTGAGAGTTAAGATTATTATAATGTTGAACTTTTTGTCAAAGTGCAGGAATAAACCTGAAAAGCAAGAAGAAAGATTTGACCCAGCTGTTTCAATACTTTGGCATTCTGGAATGTATACAGTATATAATATTTTACTGTCTCTGCTGATTATAACTTGCTATTTTTTAATGCTGATGTTAAATGCCTAATTTTAATTCCTCATATAATTATATTGATCATGTGTGTGTGTGTGTGTGTGTGTGTGTGTGTGTGTGTGTGTGTGTGTGTGTGTGTGTTTGTATTTGCAAACCTTAAACAAGTAGAAGTTGCGCTCATCCGGTTGGCTGAGTTTGTCCTGTAGTCGTTTAATTAGCACTTTGACCTGATCAGTACGCGAGTCAGTGATTAACGGCTCAGTTCTTCTGATTTCTGGTAGCAACTCATTCATGTTTGTTCTGAAATGACAGGCAGTAGGAATTGATTAAACTACAAGTGTACATGTAGATAATTAAACACAGTCCAGTATCATAACTGTCTCATGAGGTAATATTAAACCCTTAAGTTATAGTAATCAGTAAATATTTTCAGTTAATTTCGAATGGTGTGTTTAAAAAGCACTGTGTGATAAGCAGGCGTCCACAAACTTTTGGCAGCATATTATTTTTAATCTAGGTTTAACACCAGCTCTCTGAATGGTTCCTTGGTAGTTTTAGTAAAACTTCAGTTTCTACATATAAGTTTATGCCATCACATCATGTCGGTTAGCTACAATATCAGTATAATGATTACCCCAAGTTTCATCTCCAATTTAATTCAATTTAGTTTTATTTAACTAGTTTATTTCTCTATGAACTCTAAACATCCCTATCTTCTTTGTACATAAATATTGACTTCTGTTATTTATGGCTAATTTCTAGTTCAGGCATCAAAATGTTTTAGAACAGTTTACAGCAGAATAACACAGAGCTTGGTTGTCTGTAAATCTGTGCATGTTCAGGAGACTTTTAATCTGTGCATCAGCTAAAATCCTTGCTAAAATTGTCAATTCCCTCATCAACTCTGCCCTTTTAGACATCAAATAACTTCTATAAATTTTAACATTTAAACATTTATTGTCTGTGATGGTCTGTCAAGCTGTCCAGGGTGTAATCCGCCCTGACCCAGAGTCGGCTGAGACAGGCGACAACCTCCCTGTGACCCTAATTAGGATTAAGCGGCTTAGAAAATGAATGAACATTTATTGTAAGGAACAATTTACCTCAGAAGAGTGAATTTCAGATAAGAAACCATTTTAAACCTGCTATAACCTCAGAAATATCAGTCCTACAGCCATGAAACTTGAAGTGCACATGGTCAGAGTGCATGTCCAAATCATTAAAAAGATCAACCAATGAAATGAAAACAACATGACTTTAAAAATGAGGGGGGTGAAGCATTTTTTTAAATCAAAGGGGTTTGAGCCCCCTGAAATGTATTCAAGTATTTGCTTAGTTTGTGCTAAATTGATTCACATTGTACCACCTTTTAAAGGCACTAACATCCGTAGAATTTTAGTTATAACAGATATAATATATATCTCAAAACAAAATACATGTTTGTCATTATGTGAAGCCCATTATGTTAAAATCCTGACCTTTTACTGAGCTGTTTATTAATCTGAATATGCCTGTAAGCACTCTAACAATGTGCTCACCAAACTGGCTCACCACATGGCTGTGGAATTAATATTTAGGAAACTTATTGCAAAATGCTTTCTCATCAAAATAATTAAAATAAAAAACTAACAATTTTAGTGCAGCGGCTTGTTACAACAATAGTTCAAATGGTGATACAAGCATGAAATTTGGTATGACACAACTCGATCATAAAATAACATTGGCCAGCAAGAGTTTACATTTTTAAAAATGGTCACTGTTTGTGCTGAGTTTTCACAACACAGAGCTTCACTCAAACACCTCATAATAAATGTATGTTCAACAGGAGATAAAAATAATTAATTTTTATATAAACACCAAACTCTTTCCTCCCTTCTCTTTCTCTCTCTTCAGTTCATCAATAATACAGTTTTGAGATAATAATAGTTTCTTGCCTGACTTTTATCATTTCTTTTATTTATAACATCTCCTCCTAGAACTGCCACCTTACCGTGGTGGAGGGGTTTGTGTGCCCGAATGAGCTATGTTGTCGGGGGCATCATGCCCCTGGTAGGGTCTTCCAAGGCAAACAGGTCCTAGGTGACGGGCCAGACCAAGAGCAGTTCAGAAGCCCACCATGAATAAAATAAAACCAAGGACCGCTACGTCGCTCGGATTGGCGTTACCGGGGCCCCACCCTAGAGCCAGGCCCGGGGTTGGGGCTCGCAGGCGAGTGCCTGGTGGCCGGGTCTTTGCCCACAGGACCCGGCCGGGCTCAGCCCGAAACGGTGACGTGGGCCCGCCTCCAGGGTGGAGCCCCGGTAATGCCAATCCAGGCGACGTAGCGGTTCTTGGTTTTGTTTTATCCAGGGTGGGCTTCTGAACTGCTCTTGGTCTGGCCCGTCACCTAGGACCTGTTTGCCTTGGGAGACCCTACCAGGGGCATGCCCCCGACAACATAGCTTCTAGGATCATTTGGGCGCACAAACCCCTCCACCACGGTAAGGTGGCAGTTCTAGGAGGATTATTCCAAGTAGATAATACCTGATTCAATAACAATAGGCACTTGCAGTTTGTCCCAGTCACTTGGAAAAATCATAAAAAATTAATTTTAATTTGTTTTTTCTTGTGTTTCCATGTAGTATGTAGTAAAACTTAAAATTTGTTTAAAAAACTTTAAAATCTTTAGGAAGCGGGTGTACTTGGTTTCTGTGTAGTACGTACTACGCTGTGAACGAGTAAGCTATGCAGAGCAAACATGACCTGCCTATAGCATGATTAAAATATGTAAAAAAAATACATAATTTTTGTCTCCTTTTTTATGTCTTTGTGTAGAATATACTAAACCTTTAATAGAGATTAGCCTCACAGTGCTTATGATCTGCTAGCATTGCATGCAAAACTCACCTGACCCGCCTCTGTCATGGTTAAAATATGTAAAAGTTGTATTTAGGTTGTTTAAATAAACAAATAAATGTTCAAATCAAGAAGCTGTGTATAATATACCCAGAATGAGGCCGAGCAATAAAAAAAAGCTGAGCCATTTTATCTGAAATGTCAATAATATCATAAAAATAATAATAATATTCCCATATCAAGCCTTATTACACTCGGTGATTGATGGACTGCTAAAATCCTCGTGTTTGGAACACTGACACGTCTGACACATTTGAAGCATGTTGGATATTTCACTTGTACATTTGTAGCACAGCCATGACACCTTTGTCATCAAGATGCCACTGATGTCAGAAAGAACAAATGCCATGCAGATCAGTAAATTCTACAAGAGTATGCAGTTGTTAGAACTCGACTTAGAGTGTGTTTTTATACCACCGAGGCTTGATCATCTGACAGGGAACGGAAAACACTGCGGCTCACTTTTGACCAACCATACCTGCACTGACTTCATTTTAATTGTGTAGCTTAAAAGAAAAAATTTAATATAATCACTACATGTACATCCTTACTCTCCTGTTTCTTTATGAAAACCTTATATCTGCACATGATGAACTGAAACTGGGACTTCTGGAGCTGAAAAAAACAAGCACATATTTCCTCCAAGGCACATAGTGTCAGCTGAACTGCTGCACATTGGTAGTCAGGAGTGGTGTAACACATTCAGAGGAAAGTACTCTGAAAGTAATAATTTGCCTCCTAAAATTCATGTGCTCCAGTTCTTGGCTAGCATCAGTTGTAAGTGACAGAAAAGAGACTGTATGGCATCCCTCCATCCCTGGTCCCTGTGCATCACCAGAGGCTCGAACTTGCGATCTCTCGGATGACAGGGCAAACAAGTAAGTGAAGGTCATCAATTACGGAGAACTAGTGTTCATATTTGAACTGAAAATAATACAAAATGGAAAAATAAGTATATTCCAACTTTGATTATTTAAAGACACACAGACATATGTACAGTTTAGGACTGTGAGAAGTCATACTTGTATCACTAACTGTGTATCACTCACTATCAAAGGAAATTGAACCCAAACCTAAATCAAAGCTTGCATGCATAGTTTATGTCTGTTTCTATTAACACATGCTACATTTCATGGACTTTTTTTTGATGTAGGGATATAAAAAAACAGCAACAAAATATGCACATATTGGGGCACCATTGTAATGCAAAAAGAAGCGCAAAGTCACATGATCATCCCATGTTTCCCCCTATAATACGGAACTAATTTGCATATTAATAAATTGTGCGTTATTCTTTTCTTTAATATAAATAACCGGACTTGTGTTTCTAATTATAATTGTGTATGACCTGTAAAACTGCTTAGTTTTACTTTTTTAAAAAGTTCAGAAGTTTATATCTGATTTATTAGAGTAAAATATATATAGTGTTATTACTGCCATTAATCTTCCTTATATGAACCGAGGGATTCGTCAAATTCTTGCAATTTCATATTCTCGTGAGAGTGAAACTGGTTAAGCGGCAGGCTTTATTTAAAGCAGGTTGTAGCTTTGAAACTATAAGTAAAAACCACCTAATGATGAAAACATGCATATGTTCATGTGTAACAGGAGAGTTTGGCAGGCTTGCCTTCCATTTCACTATAACTGGCCAGATAAAATTAGTGTGGGGTTGCAAACAGAGGCGATGTGTGCTTACTGGTGACGACTTATGGAAAACTGCTTTAAAATTCTACTCCCACTCATGCACTGACTGATGCATATACACTGCTTGCTGCTCCTTTCATTCTGAGTAAAACTTTAGTTAGAGGCAGTTAGTAAGAAAAAAAAAGAAACAGATCAGTAGTGATTCAATAAGAGTTGAGGGGAATTGTTATTGAATAACGTTTAATAGCACAACTTAATCATGCCTTCGCTAGGACATCTTCAACGCCCACAGACAGCTTTCCATTCAAAAGGAACGTGTGTGTGTGTGTGTGTGTGTGTGTGTGTGTGTGTGTGTGTGTGTGTGCGCGCACTTGCCAACTACAACTCTCTCAAACCACGGCTTTTTTCAGGTACTGCCCGCAAAACCGCTGCAATCACAAAAGTGGAGTGAATCACACGCTAACGTCACAGTCAATGCCACGGTCTATTCACAGGGAATTTAAGCAACAAAGACATGCTGCTATAGAGAATTCCAAGCTCTGAAGGTTAGACTCAGCAATGCGTCTGCAAATTGGCGCCAAGAAGACTGTTGGCTGTTGAAGATTCAGTTTTTCCAAAGTGAGCAACAAACGAGCCAAGGTGAGAGTCTACTTTGACAGAGCCATTCCTGCGGTCCAGGGCAACACTGCTGTTAAAATTTGTTTCCTAAAGACGGCTTTAGGTACAATTTTTAAACTGACATTGCTGTGAAAGACAACAATAGAGTCCTTTAAAAAAGTAATAAAAAAGAAATGCATAACTATATATTATTGGTGGGGGTGGGGAATCGATTAAATTTTGTGTTGCGATTCCTTTGTGCAGCAATTTTATGTACTGAAATTTTTAAAAATCCAATTTTCCTTCATTTTTAATTTATATATATATATAGAGCTTTAATTTCCCATAATAGGAGCGTTATATAAACAAAATAGAAGTGCAGTGTTAAAAGTTTTTTTTTATTATTCTTAATTAATTTTTCACGAGAGCGGCACACTGGCGCAGTGGTTAGCACGTTCGCCTCACAGCAAGAAGGCCTGGGCTCTATTCCCGTTCTCGGGTGTTTCTGTGTGGAGTTTGCATGTTCTCCTCGTGGCTTCGTCCTACAGTCTAAAAAACACGAACAGTACACTAACCAGCTGTCCCAAATTGCCCTTAGGTGTGAGTGTAAGTGTGAATGGTTGTGTGTGTGTGTTGGTTCTGTGATAGCCTGGTGAGGTGTCCAGGGGGTGCCCCGCCCTAGCCCAGAGTCAGCCGAGACGGGTGCCAGCCTCCCTGCGACCCTGATTAGGATTAAGTGGCTTAAAATATTACCATTCCTGCAATGGTAATGGTTCCGACATGAGCCGAACCACAGAGTCCTGAGTTTTACTGTAAAGAACATAGTAAGGATTTAGGAACATGTTATCACTCCGCTGCATACTTTCATGCCCTTTCTTTCACAGGAAGGGGAAATTACTACACAGATCACATCAGAGCAATTTAACTAAAATGTTCTTGCAGTTCCCAGGTTCTTCAGTGATACACAAGCGGCTTGTCATAAAATCCCTTCGTCAAAAAACACCTCTCAGTGAAACTAATGATCAAATAATTAATGATATTTTCATCTGACTTAATGTTTTAATTGCCAGCTAACATTAAAAAAAGACTGCAATTACTCACGAGTGCAAAAACCTCCCCTACTTACAATGAAGCATGGGTGTATTTCTGCTTCCAGTTATCCCATTATTACCACACTTTCTATAAAGTGCTGTGGAGGCACAATTACATGCGCATGCAATACACTCAGATCCGCACTCCTGCCATCTTCAGACTCTCCAGATCAGATAATGACAGAAGAAAAGCAAGAACTCCAAGCAATTATAGATGGCTTATCCCTTCATTTAGGGAGCAGTGCATTAGTGGGCTTGGTGAGTCTGGAGCTCACCTCCAATGGAGGTAAAAAGTGAAGAATCCACTGAAAGTCTTGAACCAAACAGTTGTATTTCAGTAAGACCCCATCTGTGCCACACACTATTAAAAAAACACTTTAAAATACTGTTCCTACCAATGCAATAATGCCAATATTTAAAACACTGTCAAAAAGAAAATAAAACATACGAGGCGATCACTGTCCTGTTCGCTGAAAAGTGTTTAAATTTAATGAACAACTGTGATACCAAGATTGATAAATCATTAAGAGACATTGCAACATTCTAATGAAATTTTGCAGAAAAGCCTGTGTAGCCTTAGAGCCTACTTGTGAATTGTAAACACTGTACATTTTGTAGAAACAAGCACCACTTATTAATCAAGCGTGAGGTCAGTACAAGGAAATTCCAGACCAAGGCTTGGACTAAAAGGTCTAAATAGAAAAATGCATCAAGGCTGAGGTCTGAAATTTCCTTGTATTGACTGAACTAATAAGGGGTTAATAAGATAATTATATGGAATATTTGAAATTCATCCAAAAAAAAAAGAAGGAAAAATAAGGGGGGGAAAGTTAGCATAAGTCTAAATCTGATTGCATTTTAATTTCAAATGAAACTTGCATCAATGACAAGTAGACAAAGCAGCTGTGTCATCTGTTGGGATTAATTTCACCAAGAGAAAGATTAGAGGTGACATTTTTAGAATGTGGAGTGAGAAGGAATAAAAAAACCCAACAAAAACAATAAACGATTTATGACTTTATTTGAAGTTTATGTTTTAGTTGCCAAGAAAAAGTTCCATACCCATAAAATGTGGACAGCTGAACAGCCAATCACATCACACATACTATTATTGCCATATTATGAAAACTTTTAAAGGCTTCATATAGTAATTTGTTACACAGACAATTTAAAAATCAAGAATATAGTATACTACACCGGAACAGCGCAATCTGATTGGTTCAGTGTTTGCGGGATAGACTTATAGGATGGACTTATAGACATTATCCTGGATTGCTTGAATCGGGATGAAAAACAAACATTCGCAGTTTACCCAGATCAGTTGGAGCATGCTGTTTCATCACTGTCCATTTAAAAAAAAAAAAGGAAAAATAAACCAGAAAAATTTTTGTCTTAGTTTGCTTTTCTTGTGTTTCCATGTAGTATACTAAAACTTAATAAAACACTGCACTTAGCACTGCTCTGAGTGCACAGAACTCACCTGACCTGCCTTTGCCATGGTTAAAGTATGTAAAAGAAAAAATATATGTATACACTCTAAAAATCAAATTTCAGTTAATTTTTCGTTACGTTTCCATGTCATATGTAGTAACACTTGGAAATAATTTTAAACACATTGCTTTTGCTTTGCTCATCGGGCATGTGGTTAAAAAAACCCACCCGCCTCTGTTATGGTTAAAATAAACATCATGTTAAAATAAACAAAAAATATATTTATGTATGTACTGAAATAATCATTCACCGAAGGCAAGATGGATGTCACTGAATTTAATGGCATTATTTACCAACATCCACCTCCCCTTTGGCAAATAATTGTTAATTATCCATAATGCAGTAATGGACTTCCTATAACCTGCACATTTCCCTGCTAGTTTTAATAATACTTCATATTCATAAATATTTATGCTCCTTTGTGCTGTCTCTCAGCAATGCACTTGAGGTAGGAAGCAAATTGGCAACAAGTGGTACTTGCGTAAAATTCATAACAATCTCGAGACGTTTGTTGTCTTTCATAAAAAAATTTTAAATAATAAAAAAACAACGCTAGAGAGACAACTGCAAGGGAGCAGCACGCGAAGACAATGAGAGACTGTATCTCCTTTGTCTGGTCTCTGTCTCGATCTAATTGCCAAATTGGCAATAGCAGGCGACCATATGGTAAGACTACAAAGTTATGACAGACAGGTTTAATATCTGTGCGCTGTGGAGGGGTCGGGATTTCAGACAGAGTCAGAGAGGGCCGGACGAGCAATAAGCAGCGAGTGAAATGAGAGAGATGAAAAAGAGATGAAAGAGGGATATAGATGGAAGAAGACAAGAGCAGCACATAAAGAGCTGAAGGCCAGAACAGAACAGAGGACAAATGTGTAGAAAGATGGTCTGAAATAGAGGCATATTCACATAGAGAGCATACACATGGACCAACACACAACCTACTCAGTCTGTCAAATGTCTATCAATCTATAGTACATTAACCCGAAATCCACTCGTTAACACACACACACACACACACACACACACACACACACACCAAGCGACTCACAGTAATCTAAAAGTAATCAAAAGTGTTTACATTTACAGCCTTGGGTAACCTATGTCTATGATTGCTGTCTGTAGGTCACATGACATACGAAATATTAACAGCTAGCCCCTCCAAGCCACCTGATGTTCGCCAACCCCATTTATTCAAACTCCTGCACATGCATTTTCGGGAGCAGAGTAACACTTTCAGTTTGCATGAGCTGACAGATACTCATGAATGGCTAGTATCGCATATGAGTGTACGCCACCTCTCAGGAGTCCATGACAGCATGATATCTGCCCACAGATGACTGTACAGATCAACCAGGGCTTGAATTTACGAGCTCCATGTGATAGGATGAATGCTTTTCTGTTGTGTCATGTGCTTGGACAATGAAGATTTTTAATGAGAAGCTTGTTAAGAAATTTATTGCCACTCTTAAGTGTAAGATATCGTTGCTTTTGGATTTGACATCCTTTAAGAAAAACAAGACTTATCTTGGGTAAAGCTTACATAAGCCAACAACGAAAGGTTGACACTGGTCGTCATTCTAACATAGATTTTATCGTGAAAACTTGTAAGCCTTAACGGGCTTACAAACTAAAAACAAAAGCTAAAAACAGACTACAGGGTCCAGATGCTCCTTCTGGCAGTCCAAGAAGTCCGATATAGAAAGAGTGACTTTGAACCAAGGTCAAGGTGACCCGTATACAATCCCACCCTATTCGCCCCTGAGGGAGACTCGTACACCAAATTTGACGTTTTTTTCTAGATGATCAGTAACAACACTGGTGGCGTAGTGATACGATATCGAGTTAATAATTCATCTTAAATGGAATTTTTCCCCCATGATTCTGTTTATAATAGTTTCCACATGTTCGGGCCTTGGTAAGCACGTCATGGTGTTCTAGCTGTGTCTTGTACAGGACCTGTGTGGTGTATGGTGTATGGTGACCATTGCAAGAAATATGATGCAGGGATTCATCAGGAGGAACTACAACTTTTGTGCAGCCAGTTGTATTGTGGGTAGTTTTCCTTGCATGACCGAGTTATCTATGTGTACCAAGGACGCCTGGAATTTCCTACTACAGCTTGCAAAATTATTTTCATTTGCTTTTAGGTGACCTTGAAGAATTATACAGTTTTTGCAAAAATATTTTAGAAATTGCCCGAAAGCTGCTTTAATAACTGTATTTTATGTATATTAATTAATCAAGCACTTTTTTTTCAAATTTTGCTAATTATATTTTTTACTAATTACTTTGATCCAGAATTTAATGTTAATGTTTAATGTTACATGATTGCGACAAGCCTTTTTCCGGCCTAGAATGGAAATCTTTTTTTAGCTGTAAAAATAAACGTACAATTTCCTGTTGCTTTCACAAAGCAGTCTGTCTACTTGTGGGATTAATGTATGGCAGAGTTGATGAAAATCAGTTAATAGGGTGATTGGTGAGATATGGGCTTTTATACATGAATGTCCAGATGGGCGACAAGACTTTGTCAATGACTGTAGGTATAATAGGTGCCAATTACACAGCTGGAAATGTACTCCTTTAACGAGTAACAGCTTGTTGTTGGTGGATAAGGGCTGTGATAGTCCTGGTATTTGAACCCAGTCTTTAGCATATGTCCGTAATGGGGAGCTTGCACTCATTGGTATCAATTAATGATGCTATAAACACAGTTCAGAGTTTCTCACAGAAGTGAGGTGTTACCCGTGGGTATGAAAGCTGAGTTACAATAATAAGCCTGTCATTATAGCCTTGTATAGATTAGCATTTCTAGCTTTGTCCTCATTTCAATTCAGTCAGTGGTTTGGTACGTGACTGTGGTATTCTGTTCTGTGTTAGACTTTGATTCCTATCTATTGCTATTTCTTTTCAATCAATGTGTCTTCATAAAGTAATGTATTTTATATTGCTAAAGTTAGCATATTTATTAATTTTCAGACCTTTATTTTTCATTTCACTTCACACCAGTGAAGCACCAAAGTAGGATCCCTAAAGCAAAACAACACCACAGTTCTTCAGGAAGCTACTTCCCTACTGCCCCTTGAAACTGTTTGGCTTCCTCCTCCCATTTATGGACACACTGATTGTGCTGGGAGGCAAACCGGTATAGGAGGAGATACTGCTTATGCATGTGGGGGGTCAACGGGGGGTTTAGGGGGAGATCAGTTAATCATAAGGCCAAGCAAGCTGTGATGGACTAGTTTGTCTGAAAAAACGAAAACAAAAAAAACCTAACATGCTGTAAGCTTGTTGTTTGAGACTCTGGTGTCATCGAACAGGGCTACTCAACATTGTAGCAACATTTATGGCTAAAAAAGGTGGGAAAGCATCATATCATCCCTTTAAGTATGATTCTGGACCTGGGACCAACCCAACACTGGCACGTTATTCAAAAAACTATATTTCATGATTATTTGTAGCTGGAGTTTCAGAACTGTTCTGATCCAACCCCAGCATGCCTAACACACACACACACACACACACACACACACTCACACACACACACACACACACACACACACCGGGATTTGGCATGGTCTGTAAGTACCCTGTAGACTTTGTGTTGCTTCATTAACAGCTGAAGTCCAGACATTAACGAAACCACTTGACTTGGTCTGAGAGCTTAGTGCATGGCTCTCTGGACCGCTTCATCCCTCAATGCCACATGCCTCCAATTATACCCTAAACAAGGTCCCAGTTCTGAACCCTAGACAACCATCAAACAGCGTCTTGCTAATTATGGTCTACACTGTTAAGCTATGGGGTTTATGTAATGCTGCTCTGTAACACTAACATTGTAAAAGGCTTTCGGATTGCTTTTACATTGGAGGCTGGATAAAGATAGCACTGATCTCAGAGGTTGAACATAGCACCAATATATATATATATATATATATGATTTTACATATATGTAAAATAAAAAGGAAATTCTGTTTACTCAATTGAAATGGTTTAAGGTATTAAAGATGTAATAATGTTTTTTTTTAAGTTAAAGACATATGTATTGCTTTTATAATTTTTATTATTAATATTTTAATTGATAATAATGTAATTAATTTTAATTAATAATAATATTTTAATGTATTTTTTATTATCATTATTATTTTTATTTATGTATTTTTTTACAACAGCCGTGTATATTAATGCACACGAACCTCTTCGATATTAAAATGTCATGACCCGAGCTTCTAAGGGCTTTCCAGATTATCGCTGTCTATTTATCCCTCTCTGTTAGTCACCCTGGAGGAATTTTATGTTGTTTTATTACAATATCCTAAAGAAGCACATTAGATACAGTAGCGCACACAATATATATTATACACTGTGTATTTTTGTAAATTATATTTGAACCTTGTAGATATAGCGGATGATACAGACAGACAGAACGAGAGAAGCTTTTACAGCATGTATCTGTGTTAGTCAAACGGCACTTCCCTATCCCTACATATCCCCTACATGTGTATCTGTAACATTCAGCACCCTGATCTAATGGAAAGATTCCCTGGATTAGGTGAGGATCCGGTGAATCTAATGGTAATGAATAAACAGTCAGCACTCGGCATTTCACTGGAGGTTCAAGTCTGTCCTTATATTAAGGGGTTGTGATGTATGGATGGGCGGCACGGTGGCGTAGTGGTTAGCACGTCCGCCTTACAGCAAGAGGGTCCTGGGTTCGATTCCCAGCTCGGGCGTTTCTGTGTGGAGTTTGCATGTTCTCCCTGTGATTGCGAGGGTTTTCTCCGGGTACTCCGGTTTTCTCCCACAGTCCAAAAACATGCACAGTAGGCTAATTGGCTGTTCAAAATCACCCCTAGGTGTGAGTGTGAGTCTGAGTGCGAATGGTTGTGTGACTGATGACCCTGCAATAGCCTTGCAAGCTGTCCAGTGTGTACCTCGCCCAGAGTCG
Source organism: Porochilus rendahli (assembly GCA_039654305.1). Lineage (NCBI taxonomy): Eukaryota > Metazoa > Chordata > Actinopteri > Siluriformes > Plotosidae > Porochilus > Porochilus rendahli. The sequence goes on from JBCNYG010000019.1 coordinate 5,424,496, forward strand.
GCTGAGATGGGCGCCACCTTATTAGGAATAAGTGGTTCAGAAAATGAATGAATGAATGAATGAATGAATGAATGTACGGGTTCAAAAGCCCATCACGTGATTGCAACAGATTAACAAAGTGTGCACTGCATGACGTATCCTTACTAACATCTTTGCATTTTTGCACTCACTCGCTTGCCGAAATGCTTGATCCTACTAGCTCATGGAGAGGCTGGAGCCTATCTCAGCCAACACTGTTCAAAGGCTTGCCAAATGATTAAGGGGATGAGGAGCAAACTTTCAGAAAGCCAATGTCAGATTCTCAATGATGCCTAAAAGAAATGCCTACAAGTTATTTCTGCAAGAGGGGGCAATACCAGCTTTTGAGACCAAAGTGTGCTCACGTTCTTCGAAGACGAATTTAACATCTATTGATGAATAAATGATGGAAAATGTGATTTTACATCATTTGTTCAAGAGTATCTCTTTATCTGTAGCACTGCATTTAAGAGGATAAAATATGTCCATATTAAAATATGGTGAGGACAAAAACAGTGCCCATGGGAAGTGTGCATTTTGTTCACTTGACAGAATTGAGCAATTTTTGTTTTTTTTAATCCCAAGAGATGAGCTTGAATTTATAAAGCCTTTGCACCTTCTGCATTTTAACTGCATTCAAAACTGCATTTTAACTCTACATAGGTTTAAAAATTGACAAGAATTTACATTGGAATACATATGTGCATTTATAAAGTAGTTAATTGAATTAGAAAGGGTGTGCATTTTCTAGGCTAAGACGCTTTTTACCGTGACATGTCATGAAACAATAATTTTAAGAGTATTACTTAGCTAAAAATGAGGTTTCAGCAGTAAGTAAAATATAAAGAAAAAAAAGAAAACAAAGAATGCAAAACAGGGCAGCTAGTCAGGAACTGACTTTGGTTGTTGAGATGAAAGGCATGAATGTCAAACAAAGAAGGGATTACTTCATGTCACTTTAAATGATTAAAAGTATCCATGGTTTGGCAGCTGATCAGTTGTGTAACGAAATGACAATAGCTATTTAAGTGACAGACAGAATGACCAGCCATGTTAATGAAAATAATGCTGTTCCACATATACATGCTGATCACAGTAAGGGTGCTTTTAGTTATCATGGTCCATGGGTCTGGAGTAGTTTACCAACTTTTTGAAGGAGTGTACAGGTGTAAATGAATTTAGAAGAGCAAAAGACCATTTAAGCAGAATGTGATTGTTCATACTGGTGCCTTTATATGTATAACTGTGTATCATACTTAGTGGTATGTACTCCTCTTTAACAGCAAAAGTATTGGTCTGTTTCTTATCACTAAGATACCTGTCCAGTCCCTTGTCATCTCAAGGCTAGACTACTGCACCTCACACCTGGCAGTTCTACCTTTGACCACCATTCGACCTCTGCAACTGATCCAAAATGTAGCAGCATGGCTTGTTTTTAACCCTCTCAAGTTCTTGTGCACCACTCCACTGCTATGCTCTCTCCATAGGCTTCCTGTAGCTGTTCGCATTAGACTCAATACATTAATGGCAGTGTGGACAGCTGAGTCACTAGGTATCTTCAAATGATGGCTGAAAAACTACCTATTTATGTGTATTACTTACCAAAAAAATCTTCAACCTGTACCTACTGAGTTTTGATTGATGGTATACATATCCTGTGTCCTAGAGAAATAGTATCAGAATATATTCACTGAAATGCACTTAATAATAAACACTTTCCAGTAAGTTACAGTCTGGGTTGGAAGGAAATCAATCCCAGTCTCATTTCTACCATTCTGTGTATTTTTCTTTTGCACAATTACAGTCTTTGTTGCATTTGGTTCTGCAAAACTGGGTCATGGTTCAGTTCAGGGGTTATAATGTCATTTTAACTTTCTAGGTGCTGAAAACTAAACCCAGAATTTTAATTTAAGCATTACTCACTGCAACTCCTCTCTTCTTGGAGCTCTGATGAAAACTGAGAAGGAGACAGAAGAGCTTGTGGCTTCTCTATTCCAGGTTACTTGGCGTAAAGATACAGACGTGAGGTTTTTGTGTGTCTGATTTGTCCTCACTGTAGAAATGCTTTAGAAGTTTTGCAAATAACCAGTCAAAAGGATGGACCTCTTTCTCAGATAATAATAGTTATAGATATAGTGGTTTTGTTAAATATATATTTTTATATTGTATTTTAATTTTAGTTTTATATTGTTTTAACACCAGGGCCTCATCGAAACACAGACATGCTGAAATGGTCACCCTTGATCAATATATCTGATATAAACAAAACTAAATTAAATCTATGCTCAGCATGTCTTTAAATGTGGGATGATGACATGCAATAATAAAGTTCAT
>JBCNYG010000019.1:5466276-5484721 GCA_039654305.1 Porochilus rendahli
TCTGCCACCACACTTGTGTTAGCACACAGTTGCATATACTCAAGCACAGAGAAGCGAAAACACTTACCGTCCCAATCGGGGGGAGGGGGGAAGATAACACACACACACACACACACACACACCAGAACCACAGGCACGCTGATCTGCCATACAAATAATATACCTTAGTACCACCACGAGACCAATCTGACAGTAAAAAAACCAGCAGGCAGCCATACCTGACGAAAACAGACCTCTGACCCAATGGCAACCTGGCTTCACCTGATTTGTTTGTACCACAAGCTAAGTGTTTGGTTTATATACAAAGGAAAAAGAGGTGTCCCCACCTTTCTGCTTCCAAATTCAAATCTGATCAGTCCATTTATGACTGGATTGAGAATGTAGAGTCATGCTGGACAGAGCGAAATATGACTGCAAGAGAGAAGGCCCTCTTCCTTTAGGATCATTTGGGAGGGGGAAGCAAAAGCTTCGCCCATTGGCAGAATGGGAAATCCAGATTAAATTTTTAAAATTTTAAAAGAGTTGTATTATTTCTCCTCTTCCTTTGTCCATATGCAAAAACAGTTTTTGACTCAAAACCAAAAAAGGTAAGACACTAAAAGAGTTCTCCTATTCCCTGTGGGCACTGATTGAGGACATTCGGTGTGCATATCCAGATAAGTTGATGGATCCAGACACCCTGGTTAGAGACCAGTTTGTGGAACATGTTCGTGATGTGTCACCGCGGTGGGAGCTCAGGAGTATCGTAAGACAGCGCCCCTCTATTTCTTTCTTGTATCTGTGGCAAGAAGCCATTAAGTGGATGGAAGAGGGTGAGAGACCCTCTGGGCAAACTCGTGTGGGATAAATCATTGTGAGGCTGATGTTAATGTAGAGGGGACATGCCATGCAGTGGGGTTTAGGAAAGAAGCAGGACTTTATGCTTTACAAGAGCAGTTTAAGAAACAGTAGTCTCAAATGGAAAGTATCATTCAAAGTTTATTTAAACCATAATCTGCATTTGATCAGTTTGTCACTTGTCCCCATAAGCCAAACTATCAGTTTACCACAGAAGGCCGACCAATCTGCCTCCGTTGTCAGAAGCCTGGACACGTCCTTCACCAGTGTCACCAGGGGCTGAGGCCATGGGCATCAAGCTTACCTAGAATTCAGCCTGAACCAAGCCCACCCAGCTTCCAGTCTGAGTCAAGCCTTACCTCAGCAGCTGCTAGGACATCAGGTACAGACTGTATGCATGATACAAATACCAATGATACTGATACTGGCCATTTTAACCAGTTGCCCCTTTTGAGTGTTTTCCAGCCCCTCATTGGTAAATGTCCTGTAGTAAAAGTAGAGATGGGTGGAGTGGAAATGAAATGAAGACACAGGCTCCATGGTTACTACAATAACAGAGTCTCTTTTTAAAACCGTTTTTCAACCTTGGGGTGTTTCTAAACATAGGTTGTGTGGGTGGTTGGCTTTGAAGGTAGCAAATGGCTTAGATATCCCCTACGTGGTGTACCTGAAATTGGACTTTCAGGTGCTGGGTAAAAAGATTCCTAGCCATGGGGTGCTGATTGTGAAGGATTCTCCGTGTGCATTACAGTCAGTTCCAGGGCTGGTGGGGATGAATATTATTAGAGAATGCTACAGAGCATTATTTGCACAGCACGGGGAAGCCCTGTTTGCCGCCTTGGCTGCCTCCCACACAGGGGCATGCTGGGAACCAGCTCTCCACCACCGACACCAGCTGGAGGCCTCTCCATTACTTCCTGAGGGCCGTGTTTGGGTCTTGGAAAAGACTGGGGAGTTTATACCAGCTAGGTCAGTAAAGTTTGTAAAGGTTACCTGCCCAAAAGTTCCCTACGCTCCGCCTGCTACTATGCTTTTAGAGCCTGGTGGTTCAGATCTCGCCCCAGGGTTGTTGTTGTCCCTTTCCCTGGTGAGTGTCAACAGTGGTGTAGCTTATGTGCCAGTTGTTAATGTGGGAGTTACAGGGGCTATGGTTCATGCAAGGCAGGTGTTGGGAATGTTGCATCAGGTTGAAGGGGTAGAGGGACAGCAGGTAAGTTTTGATTAGCAGGGTGAACAGTCAGTACAGATGGTGTTTGCCAGTGTAAACAGTAGGGGGCCCTCCTGTTACCATCTCAGATGCCATTGCAACCTTGCATTAGCCAGCTCTTTCACCTGTAAAGGAAAGACAGGCAAATGAAATGTTGAAGAGGTACAAGCATGTCTTTGCCAAACATGAAGAAGACCTTGAATGCACTGATAAGATTGTACATGAGATATCACTTTTAGATGAAGCCCCCATTCAACAGAGATATAGGCGAATTCCTCCTACACAATGGCAGGCTGTGAAAGAACACATCAAGCAGCTTCTTGACAGCAAAGTGATTAGGGAGAGCAGCAGTCCTTATGCGTCACTGATCATCTTGGTGCGAAAGAAGACAGAAGAGCTAAGAATGTGTGTTGACTACCGGCAACTCAATGGTAAGACAAGGAAAGATGCCTACCTGCTACCTCGTATTAAAGAATCATTAGATGCTCTTGCTGGTGCCAAATGGTTTTCTACTCTTGACTTAGCAAGTGGCTATAACCACGTTCCTGTAGCCGGGAGAGATAAAGCCAAGACTGCCTTCTGTACACCATTTGGCCTTTGAGTTTGAGAGGAGGCCTTTCGATTTATGCAATGCTCCTGGAACTTTTCAGAGACTGATGGAAAGGATATTTGGAGATCAGAACTTTGTCAATACTTCTGTATTTGGATGATGTCATTGTTTTTTCATCTTTCCTAGAGCAGCATCTGCAGAGGCTGGAGATGGTCCTAAGCTGTTTCCAACAGAAGGGTTTGAAGGCCAAACTGAGGTAATGCCATTTTTTCAGGAAAGAAATACAATACGTATGTGTGTCTAGCGAAGGAGTTGCAACGGATCCAGAAAAGACCTCAGCTGTGGCCAATTGGAGGAAGCCTCGAGGCATAAAGGAGGTCAGTGTTATGGCTTGTAACCAGACGTGAGGTTGGACCCAAAAGCAACCCGGAGGCGAGATGCAGTTTTAAAAGCTTTATTTGGTGAAGCTAAGGGAACCAGGGACCCGGGGTGGTAAGGAAGGGATCCGCGTAGGTGAGGCGGAAGCGTGGAAGGACCAATTGCGGAAGAGCATCCGTCCGCGTAGCGGAGATGAGTCGGAAGCACAGGACGAGTGATCCCGGAAGAGAGCGTGTCCACGTAGAAGAGGTAGGGCGGAAGCGCTGGGGCTCGAGCAGGTACTGAAAAGAAGCACAGACAACAGTCAGAACACAAAACTGACATGAATTCAAATTCGAGTAGTCACGAATGTTATGCTAGCGAACTGGCCGAGATACCGCGTAGGTGCGAGAATACTCTGGCGCCGGAGAAGCCTCTCAACGGTGCTTAAATGCCGGTGGTGATTGCCGGAGATCCGGAACCGGTGTGTAGGTGTGGGTGGAGCCCCAGGCTGCTGGAAACCGCCCCATCTATGAGAAAACAAACACAAACGAGCCACCACGCGAGAAAACATAGGCAACACCAATGTACCCGTGACTGCAATCACCACAAGAACATTGCTATGTATTACAGACCACTGCTACAGTGTTTTGCAAAAGTATTCCATTCCTTCCTTGGCATTTGTCCTATTTTATTGCCTTACAACATGGAATTATTACTATAAATTGTTTTACAGCTTTGTCCCTGAACTGTTTGAAGACCTGATTGGTCTTCATGGTGTTGCTTGCTTGGTGATGCCTCATGATAAGCAGTGCTGAAAACTCTGGCGTCTTTCAGAACTGGTGTATATACTGGGATCATGTGACACCTAGATTGCACACGGGGGGAACGTTTTGGAATAATTATGTGACTTCTGAAGGTAATTGGTAGCACCGGACCCTGTTGCAAAGGGTGTGAATACATACTGCATGCGCATTCCACTTTTGTTTTGTTTTTCATTTGTTGAATTGAAAAACTTTTTCTCCATTTCACTTCACCAATTTGAATTATTTTTTGTAGGCCATCAATTTTGATTCCTGGTTCTGAGGCAACAAAATAAGGCAGGCCGTAAGCGAAAGCAAAAATTATGCTGCTTTTCCTCAGAACTTGTGATTTTGGTTTTCTGTACTTATAAATATTCCAAATGCCACTTTAAAGACTTCCATATCTGAAAAGAAACAGCCAGCTTGACTCAGATAACTCACTTGTACAGAGTGGTCTTGTCACTGTGTATATAACATCGTCCTGATGTTTATTTGTGTATGTTTAGATACATCCTAGATGGAGCCATCGCCAGCGAATGCTTACACACGGGCCAGTGGAGTGAACCTACCCCGAAGTGCAAACGTACGCCAATACACTAATCCCAACCAACCAACCAAGCAAGGCTTAACTGAAACCTGATGTTCTCACATCAGATCACATTCTAATCAGAGTATTGTTTCGTTTTCACCCTGCAGCTGTTACCTGTGGTCTTCCGCAAATTCCACCGAATGCCAAAATCGTGTTCGACAGGGAGTTCAGGGGATACACAGTACCGTTCGGATTTGGAGGGACCTATGAGTGTTTGCCTCCCATGATCCTCTCTGGTGAAAAGAGAGCCACGTGCACTGCTGATGGCACCTGGACACCACCACCAAAGTGCACGTGTGAGTATAAAACACTTCAAGCCACATTCTCTCGCCATATCAGAGTGTTATGGAATTCTCAAATCTGATTGTCAGGAAAAATCTTTTCTATAATAATACCTCTGGCAATATTAGTTGGGCTTTTTATACACCAAACCTTTTATTTTTTACCAAATGTCTCTTAAACCACTGAGACCCCCATCCCCCACCTTCCATTTCTTCCCCTTTGTACAGTGGTAATGTGTGACGTGCCCACCGAAATAAAGAATGGCTTTCTGTCATTTGCTGAGATGCGAGAACATGGATATAAAGAAAAAGTCAAATACGGCTGTAATAACCCCTACGTCCTCGACGGACCTGTGGAGATTGTATGTGAAGAAAATGGGTTATGGTCCAGAACTCCTGTATGTAGAGGTATATACTGTCTCTCACACCCTCACACACGTGTACCTGGGATGCACTTGACTCTCCTATATGTGACTCCTATACTTGTGGACTCTGTTTCCACACAAGCAGTGTATGGAATTCTGGGGCCAGTATATAGAGGGTCACTGCATTGTTTCTAGCTGACAATGTTTGTGTTGCTCTCTCACGTTACACTTTGGATACGGTGAGCATTCACATTTTTATTTCAGGCTCCATGCTAACTCAGCTACACTAAGTTTTATTGTATTACCGCCAGTACATTGTAACTTTCTATTATTTGAAAGGATGCTGGAAATCAACAGCCCTCTTCTTGGTGAAGTCTCATAGACATTATCATCGTACACACAAATCAAAGTACGAGATCCCTGGGCTGGTTCTCTCCTAGTCTGTGCCCAAATTGAATTTCCTAAATACTTTCTCAAGTGACACGATGAAAGTTACATGTAGTGATAATCTCACTGAAGTATTCCTTTCACAACTTAAGGGCGGCACCGTGGCGTAGAGGTTAGCATGTCCGTCTCACATCAAAAGGGTCGTGGGTTCGAGTCTTGGGTTTGGCGAGGGCGTTTCCGTGTGGAGTTTGCATGTTCTTCCTGTGCTTGTGTGGCTTTCTGCCAGGTACTCCGGGCTCTTCCCACAATCCGATGTGCATATTAAGCAAATTGGCTTTTTTCAGATTACTCCTATGTGTAAGTGCAAATAGTGTGTATGTTGGTTACGCCCCTATGGTTGTGTGTGTTGCCATTTAATGGTCTGATGAGCTGTTCAGTGTGTATATACCCTGTCTTCACCCAGTGCCGCTGAAATTCGGCTTCCTTGTGAACCTATAATGCGGTTCAGCAAAGGAGTGAGTAAGAAAATCAAATTCATTCATTCATTTTCTGAAGTGCTTAATCCTGATTAGGGTCGCGGGGAGGATGGCGCCCATCTCAGCCGCTCTGGGCGAGGGCAGAGTACACCCTGGACAGCTTGCCAGGCCATCGCAAGGCAGAAACACGCTGACGGCTATGCAGCCTTCTTTTGTCGAAAACTAGCAATGGTTCTTTTACATGCTCACCACAGACAGCCTTTGATAACCCAGTTGTCTGCACTGGGGGGAAAGCAGGGACATCCTGTTGGTAGTGTGAATTGAACCCCTGACCTTGGGATCCAAATCCTACCACCGGGCCACCACTGCCCCAGAAAATCTAATTTCAATAAGTAGCAATAATAAAAGTTTTTAATCTTACCCTACTATTAACCGCTCATGAGGCAAAATGGTAAAAAGCATTTTATCCAAGTCGCAAATAAATCACCTTTCAGCGGAAGAAACAAACAGTTTAACTTTTTATGTGTATCCTGCATAAGTACATGCATTTAGCCTTGCACATTCAAAGCTTTAGCGCATTTACTCGCCTGCTGAAGTTGAGTGATCTGAACACAAAACCTGTCTAATATGAGTATAATCCTTAATAATCTTCGAGATTTTTAGCTTAATACAATCATATTTGCATATTTGCAATATTCAGCATAAAGCCCCATCCACACAGGACGCGCTGAGTGACAAACGACCATGCAAATCACTGAACGGCTGAAATTAGCGACGAGGGGTGGAATTGTGCAATGCAAAGTGGGCGGGCACAGAGTTCAACTGAGCTGAAATGTCACGTGACATGATTCATCAGAATCAGAGCTCAAAGGCACTGTTGATCGACAGATACTGACACACACTGAGTTCGCTACCACAGATGTGTAAAATAGGCGATTTTGCGTGCAGTTCGGCGCCAAAGTGACTCACGTGTCGTTTGGTTTTTCTTGTGTTGATGCAGCTTTAGTCTAGTGACCTTTTATGTTGTTTGGTTATGATTACTGGAAAAGTCAAAGCTCCGTGCTAAGCAGGATCTCATGATGTTGTGTCAGCGTCAGTTCGACGCATGAGTGAGATTTCATGATAAAATCTCTCTGTATTGGTTTCAGATGAAAATAATCATCATCATTTCCTGAACCACATAATCCTACTAGGGTCGTGGGGAGGCTGGTGCCTATCCCAGCCGACACTGGGCGAAGGCGGGGTACACCCTAAACAGCTTGCCAAACCATCTAAGGTCAACACACACACAATCATTCACACTCACATCCACACATGTCTTTGGACTGATGGGAGGAAACTATAGTACCTGGAGGAAACCCACGCAAGCATGGGGAGAACATGTAAACTCCACTGAAAAATGCTTGAGCCTGGGAATTGAACCCAGGACCTTCATGCTGTGGGGTAGATGTGCTAACTACTTCACCGCCAGATGACAATGAATACTAATCTTTTGAACACTAAGCGGATACAGATACACAAATGGATAACGGTATTGCATTACAGCCATACTTACTGCTACACAAATCAGTCATTATAGAGATGCGGAGAGGAACAGCTCGCCAGACCCTTGCAGGGCAACACACAAACACACACAAAACATTCACAGTCACACTCACACCCAGAGGCAATTTGGAACAGCCACTTAGCCTAATGTGCATGTCTTCAGACTCTCGGAGGAAACCCGAGTATCCGGGGGAAACCCACAGAAGCAAAGAAAGAATATACAACCTCCTGACAGAAATGCCCTCGCCCAGCCCGGGACTCGAACTCAGGACCTTCTTGCTCTGAGGTGGACGTGCTAACCACCACGATCCCTAGATGGGCTTTTATTGAAATTATTTAAACATCACACAACAAACTACACTTTACAGAATCTTATACTGGTGTGCTTCAAATCTTTTGCAACACACACACACACACACACACACACACACACACACTGACAAACCTTTGATCCAGTGTTTATAGCGTCGTCACATCAGGCTTGTGTTTGCTTCCATGGACATCTGTAAACAAAGACTTTTCCTCTTTTTTTCATCCAAAATCAACATCACTCATGTTTTTTATTTTTATTTCATCACTGATTTTTTAAATTTTGTATTCAGTTTATAGAAGGCAAGAGGAGAGTTTTAGTTGTGTACCACATGTTCCAGGGTGGACATTTCATTATAAATATGGACATCAGATCAAGTTAGTGAGGAAGAAGTTAAACTTCATCTGATTTCTTCATTCATTCATTCATTTGCAGAACTGCTTGCTGCTACTACTGAGGCTGCTGCCCATCTCCGCGGTACACCCGGAACAGCTCACCAGACCATTGCAGGGCAACACACGCAAAACCATTCACACTCACACCTAGGGGAAATATCGATCAGCCGATTAGCCTAATGTGCATGTCTTTGGACTGTGGGGGGAAACCGGAGTAGCTGTAGGAATCCCATGACACCCCATCTAATTTCTTGTGTATGCAACAACTATAAAGAGGAATTTCAACATGATTCCCTGCACTAAAAAAACTAAATACGAGAAACGCAGTTTTGTACCACAGTCATAAATTCTATTCTTGAATAGAATCCCAGGTAATCTTCCGAGTATTTTTACTGGTACCCATTTATAGTGCTGGATGGACAAGATCTTAACCACTGGCACGGCTTTTAAACTGCAACGTATTTAATCATGATATTTTTACCTCATGTTTTCTTCCAGCTTCTTGCCAGGTTGATATTCAAAGGGGACGCATTATGTACAAAGGCACGAAGATCTGGATTGAGAACTTCAAACCCAACCAGGTGCTACATTTGGAGGAGGTGTCTGTATACTGTTTGGATAAGGAGAGAAACTGTGGATATCCTGTGAGCATGCGGTGTATCGATGGACACATGCCAACCCCTGCCTGTTATGAGGGTGAGTGAGAGCTGAGGGCAGAAATACTTTCATCCAAAGCAAACTCCGAATTGGTTTTATTTAGCAACTTTATTTCACATCTACCTTAAGAGAGCGTTGCAGCGGCGCTTTAATATGTTTAGTTCTCTTCCGTCCTCTCTTGGTGTTTGGTATCACATTTGTTGATGGCTTAGTAGTCTCCGTTGTAAATAGCTGCAAGTGCATCCCATTGTTGCGTTGCATTCGGGAAATTTGAGAATGAAGTTGTCTGGTCTGAATAAGGTTGTGTGAACTTTCTTAGATTTTTATTGGGGAGCCCTGAAGAACCACACATGGGTGTCCACATACTTTTGTTCATAGATGTGCGACCTGTTGGTTTCATATAATGCCATATACTCACTCATTTGCCAAACCACTTAATCCTGCTAGGTCACAGTACACCCTGAACAGCTCGCCAGAAACACACTGTGCATGCAGAAGTGGAGGACAGAAGAGGAAAATGAGGGAGGCGGCAAGACAGCACAGAGAAATAGGTGCAAGCCGTGTCTCCCGTCTATTATAACAGGGAACGTGAGGTCACAGGAGAATAAGTTGGATGAGCTGACAGCATTAACCCCGAGTCAGAGGGAGTATCGGGACTGTAGTCTCATGCGCTTTGTGGAAACATGGCTGCACCAGGATATTCCTGATGGCATCGCATTCGTCGCGGGCTTTCACTCTGTCCGGGCGGACAGAGACTGCACCGCGAGCGGTAAGCGCAAAGGAGGGGAGCTTGCCATTCTTGTCAGTAACTGGTGGTGTAATCTTGCCCACATAACCATCGAAGAGCAGATTTGTGGACTGCACATTGAACTGTGTGCTGTTGGACTCAGACCATTTTATTTGCCTAGGAAATATTCAAATGTCATCTTTGTGGCCGTTAATGTTCCTCTTTCTGCTTTACTGAGTGTATTTCACACTACATAGGTTTCTGCACAGACTCCATTGTTTCAGCTCAGATGGTCTATTGTTACCCAAAAAACAAGCCGCGGGTGACTAGAGACATGAAGAAAAGGGCCTTCAGGGCTGGCAACAGTGAGGAGGTGAGAACAACCCCCAGGTTACAGACCCATGGCACTGACTTCACGTCATGAAGACCCTCGAGAGACTCATACTGGATCAACTCCAACCCATGGTTAAACCACATCTGAACCCCCTTCAGTTTGCTTACCAGCCCTGTCTTGAAGTCAAGAACACCATCATCTACCTTCAAAGCCATGGCTACACCCACCCAGACCAGCTGGCAAGACCTGTGACGGTCATGTCTTTTTTTTTTACTTTTCAATACCATCAGGTTGACCGTCCTGGGTGAGAAGCTGACAGTGATGCAGGTGAATGCTTCTCTTGTGTCCTGGATTGTAGACTACAACACTGGAAGACCACAGCATGTGGGCCTGCAGCACTGCGTGTCGAACACGGTGGTCAGCAACACTGGAGCACCACAGGAGACCATCTTCTCCATTTTGCCTTCAGTCTCTACACAGCCTACTTCAGCTACTGCACAGAGACCTGCCATTTTCAGAAGTTTTCTGATGACTCTTCTGTAGTTGGATGTATCAGTGGAGGTGAGGAGACGAAACATCAGCCCGCTGTGGATCCCTTCATCACATGGTGTAAGCAGAATCATCTGCAGCTTAATTTGACAAAGACCAAGAAACCGATTGTGGATTTTAGCTGGTTGGTCCAAAACACCAGCGGCCTCCTGTTTCCATCCAGGGTGTCAATGTGGAAATGGTGGAGGATTACAAATACCTTGGAGTTCATATTTGAGGTGGCTAAGGTAATTTAATAATGGTCATCCACATCCACTGATGTTTTATGAGTGTGTTGTGGCCAGCGCTGATGGTCGTGTCGGAGAGGCGAATGTCATCCAAAATAAAGACAATACTGAACAATATCTCCGACAACCTGCTGATCAGCCACATGAGCACGTTCAGTGAGAGACTGATACCACCTAAATGCTCCTCTGAACGAATTGGGAAATCATTCCTACCTGTGACCAATAAACTCCACAACTCCTCCATACAGCAACAATATCCACTGTTATACATTTGCATTTTGTGCTACATTTACATTCAACTATTTATCATATTGATAATTATGTACATATTTCTCACTGAGACGATTCATTCTGTATCTGTTTATATATTGTTGATATTAGTAATGTCTCATTTTAGACTGACATACAGTGGTGTTCAGTGAAGATTATACACCACCACTTTTGTCTAAAAGGGCTCCTAATAAAACAAAGCAAAAAAAAAATAAATACTCCATAATTTTTTGGTGAAAATGTACCGAACAATGCTATTGTAGGCAATTGTATGCAATTCTAATGTTTTTGTTTATTATCCATACTTTTAACTCAACATACTTGTCCGAATGATTATTTTGGTTCTTGTTGTCTACAAAAGCATTGCTCAATACATTTTCACCAAAAAATTATAGAGAAGTAATTTTTTACTGTGTGTAAAATGTGGTGGTGTATAATCTTCACTGTTCACTAATGTATGTATGTACATTTGTATATATAGATATTTTATCATCTTATATATTTGTAATTGTTCTTATATTGAGACTTTATCTAATTCTTTATCTAATTCTTTACTTGGCATAGAGCAACCGTGTGCCCATAATTTCCCCTGGGATTAATAAAGTATTCTGATTCTGATTCAGACCATTACACGGACAAACGATTGTGAAACTCACCTTACTTTGACGCCTCGCCAAGAAGCCGTACTTTCACATAGAAACTTTGTTGAACTTTAAAATGTAGACACTGAAGTTGGCATTTCGATGGCCAAAAAGGCTTTTTGCGACCTTTTACGTATTTTCTCTAAATCTTTGATCAAGTGTCATAGGGATTTCAGAGTGAGTTTGTGTATTTATAATGGGTGTCTGTTGCATGGAATGTTCTGGGAGAAAACTGAGAGAAAACTGTGTGCTGGGTCTGACCATGTAACTTTCAGTAGAAGTGAAATGACGAGCCACTGACTGCCAGCTGAACCGTGAATTTGTCAATAGAACTCAATACAAAACTTTGGTCTTTGAAAGCATTTAAAATCATTATGAGGGTCACATTTACATTGTGTTATTTTTTTTTTTTTTGAAAGCAAAATAATTTATATCACTGTGTTTACCAAATTCTTGGCTCTCAAATGCTGCCAAGTTGATTGCGAAGGGAAATACCTTTCCCAAACGTGCGCCATTGCCTTTTTCACTCGGAAATGTGTGTGTAACTGTCACTGGCTGCCAGCTTAATCTCTATGGCAACGACCAGCTATGTCCTGCACCTCATGCACACACCTGCAGCACGTTAAAACTAAAAAATGAGTCATGCACTCACACTGTTTGTTTGGCTCCAGACAGATAGATGAAATATGCAATAGAATAAATATGTAAAGATGTACTGATATGTATGTGTATCTAAATATGTGTAGAGCCGGGCTGTTCAATTGGGCCTTTGAGTTGGCTACTCTTTTCTTTTAAAAAGAAAAAAAATAATAATTATTATTATTAAAAAAAAAACTTAAGTAAGTTTTTTTGGATGGTGCTGTGTCACACCTGCTTCATATTTCACAATTCACATTTAAGGCATTTGGCAGATGTCCTTATCCAAAGCGACTTACATATATAATTTTAACACAGCTCAGCAGCTGAGGGTTAAGGGCCTTGATCAAGGGCCCAACAGTGGCAGCTTGGTGGTGCTGATACTTGAAACACTGAGGCACCACTGCCCTAGTTGTAAACTGATTGGTTTGGATTGATTACAAAATTGAAAATTAATGAATTAATGGATATTTTGCAAAACAAAAATGTGCAGCTTTTAAACCAAAAAATGTTTGTCGCATCTCTGATTTAACTATTTTTTCACCACATTTACCCTGCCTCCCTATGTCACATCCTGTTGCTGCTGACCAATCTTCTTTATCTCCTTTAGGTATCCGCTGTCCTCCCCTCATTTGGGATTGTTTTTATGACCCGGCCCTCATTCCAAATTAATTGAATAGCCCTGGTATAGATCTTGGCTTATACCCCACAGTAATGGTTACAGTTAAATCATATGTTCTTTGATTCTTTGATTTATCACCATCTGTTTTGCCACAGCTACTTAGAAAGCTGTGAGTAATTTGTCTGTGTTCTACAGTCCAGCGAGCCAGTTTTCACGTATTTTGTTTTCTAGTTATTATTTATTTATTTATTTATTTTTCTTACAGAACCTGGTGCTGCTACATACCACGTGAGATCAGGCTCACTCCCATCGGAGATAAAGCAGTGCTAGTGATCACCGGAGCGCAGGACACCGGACAAACGACTAGAAAAAGAGGCTTTGAGGCCTGCGTGAAGAAAAATGTACGCCTCCAGGAATTAGGATGACTCTTGTAGCTCGTGGGATTACGATGCAGTTTTTAATTTCCTCGTTTAAAAAAAATCTCAAAGGCAACACATTCCAATAAAAGGCTTTGCTTGTAAATTACTTCATGTCTTACGAGTCATGTGACGTATTTCAGCTGTGTCTTTTTTGTTGTATCGAATTAAAAGTCATAACTGGGATACAAACAAGAAATTAAGAAATAAACAATATTACATGCAATGAGATTAAAGGACAGCGTTTACTTTATTATAACTAATGGGGGGTTTTGGGAAAGTGGTGCTAAATAAGAGAAACGAAACTCTTCTATAAAAGCTGTTATGAGTGTTGTACCTACACTGCACTGTTGGTAGGTCCGCAGGAATCTTTTATTCTTCAAAACAGTACAGGTCATTATTTGTTAAGTGCTTCAGGAATTAATTAATTAATTACCTTCGTGGATAATTAGGCTTTTTAAGGTCTGAATGAGAATCTAAAAATAAAAACAGCATTTAATAATATAAATAAAAGTACAGTATTCACAAACTGCAGGCTAACTGGTGTGAGTATGAATAGTTGTGTGTGTTGCCCTGTGATGGCATGGCGAGCTGTCCAGGGTGTACCCCGCCCTCACCCAGAGTCGGCTGAGATGGGCCCCAGAAGAATGAAAAAGGTATTATACCGTTATAGAGATAAAGATGCTGAGCTGGTGTCGATTATGGTGCCATATAGGACAAAATGTTCACATCTACAACAGCTGATATTTCCCTTAAGGCTTTAATGAGCTGATTAATGATTTCTTAGAGCACTCACTCAATTTCCAAAAAGGAAAAAAAAAATTCGTCAGTTCGCATTGTGGCCGCAAGATGGCGCCAGGGAATTTAGGAAACATAAACATCAACCCACAGAAGTGGCAACGCCTAGTGGTGGTTGCTGGAATTTTCCTATGAACATAACGTTGACCTTGCATATAAATACAAAAGTATTAGTTTTAAGTTTAGTTTTAAAAGTGCCCATTAAATTCTAACAGGATATTCTAGTCAATAAAAAAAATGTTTTTGTAAGATTGCTCTATTTTCTATTTGACCATTAAACCTCTCAATACATTGTTTAAAGGTGCACAGATGTCATGTAAAAAGATTTCAATGGGTTCAAATTTTGCACTTGCATCTAGAAATTCCATAGGTTTCCATCCTCGATCTGAGCATCATCATAGAACCTATAAGAGCTTTACATTATGAACACCCAAACATCTTAACACCCTGATGTAATATCATTTAATACTAATAAATTAAAAAGGAAGGGGAGGCAGGGTGGCGCAGTGGTTCGCGAGAAGGCCTGTGTGGAGTTTACCATGTTCTACCTGTGTTTGTCTGGGTTTTTTCCGGGTTCTTCGGTTTCCTCGTACAGTCCAAAAACATGCACAGTAGGCTAATTGGTTGTTTCAAATCACACCTAGGTGTGAGAGTGAGAGTAATTGGTTGTGTGCGGTGGCCCTGCAATAGTCCGGCAAGCTGTTCAGGGTGTACCCTGCCTTCGCCCAGAGTTGGCTGAGATGGGCTCCAGCCTCCCTGTGACCCTAATTAGGAATAAGAAAATGAATGAATGAAAAAAGGGTGAAGTGGGGGCAGGGAGGTACGGATGGTTTAGGAGGGAGTATTTTTCCATTGTGACTGACAGAGACCACACCCCTATCAATTAAAGTGTTGATAACCACTTGTCTAATACTAGGAATAACAAAGGCTACACTTGTTTAACTGGTAATGACAGAGGCCACACCCCTTTCACTAATACTGACATAGTCAAAAACACTTTTAATGAGACTAAGTGAGTCCACGGGTATTTCAGTGTGTCTAACAAAGACCACACCTTTTTTCACTGGTAATGACAAAGAACACGCCCCAATCAGTGAGTCTGACAGACTTCAAGCCTTTCACTAGAGCTAACAAAGGCCACACCCCCATTACTAAGAATGACAAAGGCCACACCTCTTTCAATTAGACTAACAAAGGCAACACCCCTTTTACTGGTAATGACAAAGGCCACACCTTTTTCAATGGAACTAACAAAGCCCACCCATCTTCAACTAGGACTGACAAAGGCCACACCTCTTTCCCTGGGAAAAGAAAAGGCCACACGTCTTCAACTAGGACTGACAAAGGCCACACCTCTTTCCCTGGGACAAGAAAAGGCCACACCTCTTTCCCTGGGAAAAGAAAAGGCCACACCTCTTCAACTAGGACTGACAAAGGCCTCTTTTATTGGGAAAAGAAAAGGCCACACCTCTTTTCCTGGGACAAGAAAAGGCCACACCTCTTTAACTAGGACTGACAAAGGCCACACCTCTTTCCCTGGGACAAGAAAAGGCCACACCTACTTCACTGGGACAAAAAAAGGCCACACCTCTCTCCCTGGTTATGACAAAGGCCACACCTCTTTCACTGGGACTAACAAAGACCACACCTCTTTCACTATTACTAACAAATGCCACACCCCTTTTACTGGTAATGACAGAGGCCACACCTCTTTCAATGGAACTGACAAAGGCCACACCCCTTTCACTTGGACTGACAGAGGCCCCATATTTTTCATTAGGTATGGCAGAGGCCACATCTCTTTCAGTGGGATATTAAGAGGTTACTCCTTTTTAAATGAGACTGACCGACAAGCCACCTTCACTGGGATTGACTGTGTGTGGACACACCTCTTTCACTGGTAATAATACGCACAGAGTCCACACCTCTTTCACTGATGCTGCCAAGGGCCACTCCTCCTTTATTAAAATTGACAGAGGTCACGTCTTTTTCACTTGGACTGAGGGGGCACAGGGACATCGCCTCCTTTATTGGAACTGACATAGGCCTCATCGCTGTCACTGGGTCTGACAGGCATGAGGCAACACTTCCTTAAACGGAACTGACAGGCACAGATGCAATGCTTTGTTCACTAGAACGGACAGTGTGAGGCCACACCTTTTCCACTGCGACTGACAGAGGCCACACCACTTTTAATGGGATTGACAAAGGGGAAGCCTGCGTTACTCGGAACGATAGACACAGGGGCCATGCCTTCACCAGGCTCGGAACTGCCGCATGATTTTCGGTTGTATGGTGGCCTCAGCAGTTAAGGAACAGTTAGGTTTAGCATCATCTGAGAGAGACTTGCATGAACTTCATGTCTGAAAGAAGGGCTCTTATCTTGGTCTGGATGTTTTTTGTTTGCTTGTTCTAGAGAATGTGGCCTTCATGCCTCAGAAGTGGTTTGCGTTGATTTATCTGCTTTTCTATACTCCTCTTTGACCTTCCACGTCTGCATTCTGGTTTTCATTTCGCTAATCTGCAGCACCATCTGTGTAGGAGGTGATGGCTTACCACCTGGAAGTCATAGCCCTCATAACACTCTCTTTCTCTCTCTCTCTCTCTCTCTCTCTCTCTCTCCTCTTATCTCTTATTATTGCAAAACTTTGGAAATTTAACAGTGGTACCTTTCCCCAATTGTTATCTTATGTTGTCTCTTCACACCCCCCGCTCAAACCTTTACCCGGAGAAACAGCGCTGTCATCATCATCATCATCATCATCATCATCATCATCATCAGATTACTCAAATCCACCCTCATTCTCACCAGATCAGTGCAGGATAGGTCCAGGTCATCAATCAACTCAAGTGACCTCTGGCGTCATAACATATTTCTAACCCCTGTCCTTCCTCTGTCACATTCTTGTGTTGCATATTTTTCCTAATAATGCTAAGACTGACTATACGGTGTTGCAGTGGTTAGCACTGTCGCTTCACAACAAGGAGCTGCCAGGTTTGAATCTTATTTCCAAATAGATCTTTTCTATACGGAGTTTGTATGATCTCCTAGGCCCAATGTGGGTTTCCACAGGATGTTCTGGTTTCATCCAACAGGCCAAACATGAGTGTGAATGATCTTCATCTTCAGACTCTGAGTTACTGATAGAAAAAGTCAGGGGTTCAAGCCCTGGAACCGTCAAGCTTCCACTGTTCGGCCATTCAGCAAGGCCCTTAACCCTGTCTGCACCAGGGGGCATCATGACTGACCCTGTGCACTGACCCAGACATGTAGGTGGCGTAGTGGTTAGTACGTCCACCTCACAGTAAGATAGTCCTGGGTTCGAGTCCTGGGCTCTCTGTGGAGTTTGCATGTTCTCCTCCCCCATGGGTTTCCTCAGGGTACTCCGGTTTCCTCTAACAGTCCAAAACCATGCACATTAGGCTAACTGGCTGTTCCTAATTGCCCCCAGTTGTGTGTGTGAGTGGCTGTTTGTGTTGGCCGTGCAATGGATTGGTAAGCTGTTCGGGTGAGCTGTTCAGAGTGAATCCCGCCATCGCCCAGAGTCGGCTGAGATAGGCTCCAGGCTCCACGTGACTCTAATAGGAATAAGCAGATTAACAAATGAAAGAATGAAAGGTGGAGTCCAGGCCTGGGATTGGAAATGACAAACCTCTACTTGGTGGTTACATTTGGTAAACTCTTAAAAGTGTATAATCTGGATATCAGCGCCAGAAAAAGTTATGATCATTTGCAACGGTGTATATCCTTTGATCTCCCTCTAACTTGGTCTCAGCCTTCGATTTAGGACGCTTCACATCGTCCGCTCAGTGCCCTTGTGCTGCGTTATGAATCTCTGCATCTGGCCACATCTTGTTTCAGCTCCAGTTGTAACCATATCAAACTCCCCCAAATGACTTCCTGTTTGGCCCATCTCTGTGTAGTGCCCTTTGTAGACAGCTTCAAAATCAGCTTCAGTAACACCGACCCTTGTGGAGTTTGATGTCCTGGGGGATTAGAGAGAGAGAGATGGAAAGAGAAAAGTTTGTCTTCCTCCCTCTGGCTATGGTGAAAGTGGCAAAATAAATAAATAAATAAATAAATAAATAAAAATAAAAATGGAGAAGCATCACATGTGAAAAGCATCAAATGTCCAGCGTGGAATAAAAGTGAGCTATTTGTTGTCAGCTACAAAGTCGAGATGTGTGAACTTCAAACCACAGCTGGCCTGTGTGAACTGTTTACTCACACACAGGCATGCTAATTAAGTCAATTTGAGCAGAATGTACAGGGTAAAATGCAGATACAAGAACAGACCCACTGAGAGAGAGAGCGAGAGAGAGAGAGAAAGAAAGAGGGAGAGAGAGAGAGACAGAGAGGGAGGGACAGAGAGGGAGAGACAGAGAGAGAAAGAGGGAGAGAGAGAAACTGAGAGAGAAAGAGCGAGAGAGAGAGGGAGAGAGAGAGGGAGAGAGAGAGGGGGAGA
>JBCNYG010000019.1:5628722-5642393 GCA_039654305.1 Porochilus rendahli
TGTTTGTGTGGCTGAATGTGGGTCTGTGTCTGGTTTTCTCTCTCTTTCACATCTCCCCTCTCTCTCTCTCTAACACACACACACACACACACACACACACACACACACACACACACACTTGAGCTGCAGAAGGAAGATATTTTAGTTTTGGTCCAAGATGAAAGATAAGAAGTTTTCAAGGAAGCCTTTGTATTCTGTTCCACAGACGTTTCCAAACGCAGCTGCGCCGCACTGACACCGAGCTCTGCGTTAAAGAAGGGGGGAAAAAAAGAATCATGGTTTTCTGCATGATTTTCAATCAAAGCCTGGTTTTAATAGCACTGACCGAGCTGGTCTTAGTACATCCACACAATAAAGCAAGAGACATCTGGAAACAATTACATCGCAATGCACTTGAAGTTTTTTCCCCGGGTCCTTTGTTGTGTCTTAAAGACAGATCACTGGAGTAAACAGAACACGGCCGCTCTTTTTTTGGATTTGAAAAAGTGGGCAGATGAAAAGAGCTTAAGCAAGAAGCATGACCAAATGGTTCCAAACTCTGTGTGTGTGTGTGTGTGTGTGTGTGTGTGTGTGTGTGTGTGTGTGTACATGTGGCTGCCAGCACATAGACAAAGTGTGTGTGTCTCAGTGGAGACAAAGTGTCCTGCCGCTGCTGTTATGAGGAGGATGGGGGGTGTCGCTGACATGAGGGCATCTCTGCTTCTTCCTGCTGGTGTTTTCACTGAGACCGAAGGACGGAGAGAGAGAGAGAGAGAGGGACTGAAGGGCACATCCCTCCTCTTTCCCCACGGCCTGCGCCAACTCTGTGTGTGATGGAGTTTTTATCTGACACATGTGGAACTAATTTCAGACACCCCCCACCCACCCCACCCCCTCTCTTCTAAAGAGGCTCCTTCTCCCTTAGAATCCTGTATCTCACTGCTTTTTGGCTGGTCCTATTCCTGCCTTTTATCTCGTTCTGAAAAATCTCTCTGATAGAGAGTAAGCCTGAGAGAGAGAGAGAGAGAGAGAGAGAGAGAGACGGCCCAGCTGAGTGAGTGCACAGTAGAGTAGGAGGTCAAGCTTGGGCTTATAACTTTAGTCATGCTGTGCCTCTCTCTTTCTCTACTTTCTTCTCCCTCTCTCTCTGCATCTCCACTGTTCACTCATGACCTTGTGCAGTAAGCATTTCTCATAAAGTTCAGCTCTCTCTCTCTTTCCCTCTCTCTCTCTCTCTCTCTCTGTCTCTCTCTCTCTCTACCCTCCCCACCCCTCTTTCTGCCAGGGAAGCAGGAATGCAGCACAGCAGGAGAGAGGTGAAAGACAAAAAAGGGGAGAGAGAGAGCGAGAGAATGAGGGAGGGGTGGAAAGAGAAAGCAAAGCGTTGGGAGTAAAAGAGTGCGGGAAACTTTTTGATCCAAACCAAACAGTGAGGTGGGGGTGTAGACAGCAGAAGTAGGGGAAGTGGTTGTTGGTTGTTGACATTGTGAATGAGAGAGATATAGAGAGAGGTACTTATAATGAAGCACGATAAAGCCATCCAGGTGAGGGTCATGTGCTGTTTTATACCTGAGCGGTTACGGATAGATTGTGATGAAAGAAATGACACTAGAAGGGAGTAGAAATGCAGTCCGCAAACAAAATAATGATACAAATTGTATTGTGTAATTTGCAAGGAATAAAACCTATCAAGTTCTTAATTTATTCATTCACTCACTGAAACGTTTAGTCCTACTAGGGGCACAGGGATAGTGAAGTCTATTTCAGCCATATCTGGGCCAAGGCAGAGTACACCCTGAACAGCTAGCCAGTTCATCCCCGGGCCAACACATACACAATTCACACTCACACCTAGGGGCAATCTGAAACAGCCATTTAGCCTAATGTGTATGTCTTTGGACTGTTGAAGGAAACCGGAGTACCCAGAGGAAACGCATGCAAGCACAGGGAGAACATGTAAACCCCACACAGGAATGTTTGAGCCTGGGACTTGAACCCAGGACCTTCTTGCTGTGAGGCCGACATGTTAACCACTACACCACCGTGCCGTCCTGTAACTGTGCCCTTCTTCCTCTCTCCAGACTTAATAATAATAATAATAAATAAAACAGAGAACAGCACTGACACTGGACACTAAATCATCCTCCGTCATATTAACCACTATATGTTTTGATATCGCTGTTAAACACAACCACGGCACTTCTATTGTGTATTGGCCGCAATACAAGTCTCGGCAAAAGAGTTGTTACTATAGAAACAATATGACCACATGGCTACATCACTGCTCCTAAATCCTATCTACCCTGTGTTTTTATGTGTTATGTATTAATGTAACAAATGTATTTTTATGTATTTTATGTTTATGCTAGTCTGGTAATGACGACACCGATATCCTGAGTGATTACTGACTATGTTGTGTTTTCAGGGCTCAGAAACGAGGAGACCCAGCGAGCCCGTATTTCGTGAACTCGGGTCATGTCATGGCTCCAGCCAGCAGCGCCAACGATAGCGAGGTATCCAGCGACGCCACCACCGATGACTCCATGTCTATGACTGACAGCAGTGTGTAAGTGCTACACATATACATATTTCACACCCAGTCTTGCTTCATCCCCCCCCCCCTGACACAAGGCTTTCGCACGTTTTCGTCAATTCTCCATTTAGTTTAAAGAAGAAAAGATTTCAGCGGACATCCATTTGCGTGAAGAAAGAGGTGCGAAAGCAGTTTTGACAGCTGCTATGACAGAAACAGCTGTACAGTGATTAGGGAAAGGTTGGCTAGAAACAGGAATTGTAAGGACTTTGGAAGTGGAAGGAGTAGAGATCAATGTGGAATTTGGTGTTGAGAATTTCCAGGTGGGGAGCCACGGCAGCATAGTGGTTAGCATGCCGGCTCACAGCAAGAACGGCATGGGTTTGAGTCCCGACCTCGGAAAGGGCGCTTCTAAGGGAAGTTCTTAAATATTTTCTGTGTGCTTGTGTGGGTTTCCTCCAGGTACTCGGGTTTCCTCTTACAGTCCGAAGACATGCACATTGGGCTAATTGTCTGTGTTTCAGATTGCCCCAGCTATGAGCGTGAATGCTTGTGTGTATGTGTTGGTCCTGCAAAGGTCTGGTGAGGTGTTCAGGGTGGCCCCGACTTCACCCAGTGTTGGCTGAGATAGGCTCCAGCCTTCCCGTGACCTTAATGGGATTATGGGGTTCGGCAAATGAGGGACTTATGAGTGTGAAATGAGGGCCATAAGTTATGACATACTGTACACAAACTGAGTCAAACAATTCCGGTACAAAAGTTGGTAGAACAGTTTAGAATGTTACAGGCGTGGCTGTGTTAAGAGTAATGCTGGCTCGGAATACAGCACAAACTAATAAAACCACAGGAAAAAATCTGGGAAAATGGTAAATCCTTCGGAAAACCTCAGCGCACCAGGGAACATTTAGTGCTGCTGGACTTCCTGCTGTTGTTTGGTGTAGATCGGCTTCGGATGGCCACAGAATAAGGTCAAAAAGTCTGTAGTTTATTTAGATTTATATAATCATATCCCTCAAATTACAGAACTATGATGCTTTTTCAAACATTAGCTTTTTTTCTTTAATTTAGCATGTAGCATGTGTTCGTTTTCCCCTCCCGGCAGGTTTTGTTTTTCTCATAATTATCTTAACGTTTCCCCTTTCTCAAATCTGCCCGGTAAAATTAGCCGCTAGCCCTTAAGTCTGTCTCAGGGAGAGTAGATGGAGGAAGGAGGGGTCTTGGAATAACTTGAAAGTGAGGCTTTACCCGCTCTGCACCGTTGCGGTTTCCCAGCAGCCTTAGCGTGATGAGATCAAGTGTCAGAGCGCGTTTGGTCGGCAGGCGTAGACGAGCGCACAGACCTCATTCCTGGACCGGCAGACGACTCACCTGGGGTTCAGAATGCTGGGATTAAAAACACACTCCCTCATCGTGACCCCTAACCCCTTTATCACCACACACACACACATTCACACCTATGTATACACAAACATCTATCTCACACACACACCAAAATTCAGCCCCCCTCGTTTTTCTTTTTTTTTTTTCAAAGGAGCCTTACGTGGTTTCAGAGAGGATGAAAGGCCTAGCTGAATGGCGCTCTTGGCCCATTGTTTGGCTCCTAGAGCTTCAGGAGGGAGAAAGGGGAGGGGGTTGGTTGTGAGAGCAACTCCGACCGCTTTGAAAATTAGTTGCACGACTGAATTGTTGGTGGGGGCATATCTGCGGCTTCCCCCTGAAGAGAGAAAGAGAGAAGGCTACTTTCATTCACGCCAACATTGCTGTGGTTTTTAATGAACTTCGATTTATAGACAGGAACGCGCTATCCGTATCGCTAATCCATCTGTTTGTGTTGGTTTGCACGCTTTCCAAAGAGTACATCCAAACTGCTAACATGACTAGCTCCAGCTGAGCGCCAGTAACCACTAATTAGCATGATGTCATTTGCATAATGCTAATTAGAGGCTACTGGTATTCAGCCTTGCGAAATGCACCCCATTGAAGGAATTCTCCCAGAAATGCTACCATGGCTGATAGCCAGACATGTAGCAGGTAGCTAGCTGATTAGCTTTCATTCTCATGTATTGTTTCCAAACCTGTTAGCTGCTTTTTTTCGTGGAGTTGAAACACTGAATGGTTTCTCTTAGAACCTTCCAGTCACCTCAATCAGTCAATATTTGGAGCATGGATGAATAAAACTATTTTCATTCACTGAAGTATAAGAAACTAGCGATAAAACTGTTGAAGCCAAGTTCTTCACAGATGGTTGGAGTTTAGCAATCTCTTTTGGCCGTTTCAGGAAATAAGTCTCGAGTGTTTTTTTTCCCCCCTATTGCATGAACAATGTGATATCTACAACCGTTTAAAAGGCACAGCACAAATTTGAATCATAGTTTCAGATAAAGGCATAAATCACAGGGTTGGAGGTGATTTCAGCCTCATTCTTTTTTTCCTCCGCTTATATCTTATTTATGGATTTACTTGGACTCAAGGGAATGTGGCAACGCCAACTTCAAACATTACCTTATCTTACAAACTGAGCTTTTGATGTTGCTGAGATCAGAGGAGCCGCGAGATGCTGTTGCCAAATGAAGATGGCAGTGAACGCATATGCGCGTGCGTGAGAGATTTCAAAGTGAGAGAGAGAGACAGAGGAAAAGAGAGAGAGAGAGAGAGAGAGAGAGAGAAGTGATCAGGATAGGTCATGCTCCACAGACTACAGATGTAAATACTGTATTAGCAGTTGACAGAAATGCATTCGGACGTGAACAAATCACAACGGAAACGTGTCGATTAGCTCGTATCATCTCGAATGAAGCAAAACGTCAGCCACTCGCCGCCTCACTGGTCCTCAACACTTAACGTAGTTCAAGTCCCATCAACGTTCGGATGCTTTATAAAAGCATCCCCTCGCGCAGAGTTCCGAACAAGCTCATCAGCATCGTTATTAAGTCTCTCTGCGTGTTTTTAGGATTAACGATCAGAAAGTGACCCCCCGCCGAGCAGCTGTGTGTTTGCTAACGGACTGCTCCGGCCTTTGATGGCTCTCATGCCCTCGGTAGGGGAGAAAGAGCTGATGTTGACGTTAGACAGTAAACGGTGGCCCCCGGGGTCCCATCTAAAACCATTAAGGAGAAGTGTGTTGTGTTGCTAATGCCCTTAATGTTGTAGAAACTGAAAAAAGGGGGGTGGGTGCTGTAAAGGCAAGGGTTACTGGATCTGCTGTCAAGGGGGAAGGCTGTGGTATGCGGCCTTTAAAGCAAGAAATTCTCCAATAATAAAACATAATGGGTCAGCAGGTCGCGTCCAAATCAAACGAGCCTTTCTTTTTTTTTCGGAGAATTGAAACTTAATGCAGTGTTTAGTCTGAAGACTGTCGGGTTGTGGTCTAATTGTTGTTTCTTTCCTGAACAGGGACGGGATCCCGCCATACAAGCTAGGGACGAAGAAACAACTACAGCGGGAGATGCACCGGAGCGTCAAGATCAACGGACAAGTTTCACTCCCCCACTTTCCCGTAAGATTCTTTTTCGCTTTCCTTCTTCCCTTTGAGATCAGTGGCTCCCGCCGCTGCCAGCTGGGTCCTCTTCCCCAAGTGGGAGCACTGTTTTCATTTCTCCAAGCTCGTGTTTTGACAGAATATTATATTCTTCCGCTCATTTTCATATAAAAGGCTACAAATGAAAGCCTGCATTAGCATATGCATCCCCCCCCACAGTCCCCACTCACACCCCACCCCACGTTGTGTATCTCCATAGAAATAACGTTCTCGCATCCCTGCTGCTGTTTGAAGATAAAGATAAAGGTTTCCGTTCGGATTTTAGATTCGCATTCCGGTTCTAGGACGATATGATGCAAGCCGAAGGACGGGGAAGGGGTGGAGGGGCGGAGCGTAGGGGTCAAGTGGTCAGGATCTGGAAGTAAGAGCAGGAGTCGATTCTCAGCACCCTTTGATCAGAGGCTGAATGCAGGCAGGCGGCTTGTGTGGCTTCTTTGGTGACAACCTCCAGCCGAGAACCAAACCCCAAACCAGGACCCCACCCCCCACCCCCTATTCCATGTGTTTTTGTCACAGTAAACCTCCCCCTCTTTCTACCCCTCCACCACCCCGCTCTACTCTCTGATCTCCCCATGGTGTAGAGCTCAGCAGGGTGTGTTTGGAAGCAGGAGGTATGGGGGTGGGAGGGGTTCCAGAGACTAGAGTTTGGGGTTGACTGTTCACCAAGGTCGGAGGTTATAGCGGCTATACTTAAAAAAAGTTGCCTTGGTTTTAGACAGTGATGCACTGTACCCCAATGCAGGAGGCAAAAGTTTAGCCGGAAACTTCTACTACTCTCTTTTTTCTTCATACATAAAAAAAACAGGAAATGGGGCAAAACTATTTAAAAATCCGCTCAGAGTCTGGGACAACTGTTCTGACGTGGCTTATTCACGGTCAGGAAATAGATTACTTCTTCTCTCTCTGATCTCCTACAGCCCCCACTCTCCATCCTCATCCCTCACTCCATCTCTCTCTCTGCCCTCTTCCTCCCTTTTTTCTCCTCTTCTTTTAATTTTGTCCCCCTGCTCTTTTTTTCCTGTCTATCTGGCTTTTATTCTGGGATTTAAAAGCCTGTGTCACCCCCCCACCCCCCTTCGCCCCCACTCCTTGCGTGTGTTTGATGTTTGACAAGGGTTCTTTGAAGCTGCCTGACTTCAGAGCCTCCATGCTGATGGCATGGGTGGTGGGTGTGTGTGTGTGTGTGTGTGTGTGTGTGTGTGTGTGTGTGTGTGTGTGTGTGTACACGTGTACGTGTAAGCGTATGTGTGTGTGTGTGTGTGTTGGTCCAGCTCTTTTGCCCCAAGGCTGGCAGTTACTTTTGGCAGTTGGTATTAGAGGAGGAAGAGGAGAAGTGAGAGAAGAAGCGTATTTGAGGATTCAGGATCAGGTCAATAGCTTGAAATGAAGAAGAGAAGAAAAAAAACCGCACACTTTTATACATTGTATAGTGTTGTAACACACCTGGTACCCCCTTTTGGTTCATTTTAAGGCCACAAAGTAATCCCTCTCTTGCTGTAGACAAACTGTGGTCACTATGCTGAAACTCCAAAAAGTTTTAAATGTGGACTCACAGGGTGTTGTAGAATGACTTTTTTCTGGTCAATCAAGTGTACTTTTAGTCCTAATTCGGTTTCTCAGTTTGTTGTGACTACATGGGGTGTCACCCTGACATATTGAGCAGCTAGCGCTAACTTTAATCTTTCCCATCTCGTCTGTAGAGGACGCAGCGACTGCCGAGAGAGATGGCTCCGGTGAAGCCGTCTGCATTTGCAGCAGAGCTGATCGCCCGTCTGGAGAAACTGAAGCGCGAGCAGGACATGCTCAGCTCCCTGGAGGAACGGTTGCAGCAGATACAGGAGGTTCGTAACAAACCTGGATTTGCTTGCATGCGATCAAACAGACAGTAAGGATTGCTTGCAAAGTCACTCCATGTCTGATCCTTCATCCAGAAAGCACAGCCGTACCTCATCACACTCAATTATTGCTAGATGAAAAGCCTCCTTTGAGGCAGGACCTCAGGGCAGCCTTTCTCCTAAAAGTGCCTAACCCTTTCAACCTCTTAAACCATGTGACCTCTGACCTTTGAACTCGGGGACCTTTTGGCACCTTATTGGCCTTATGAGCTGTGCCTGTGGTACTGACAAAAAGTGGGCACTTTATGTGATTTAGAAGATCGGACTTGCCTTGACCGTGTCTGAATGACACTGCAATTAAAATAGGTAAAGGAATACTCAAGTGTTTCCTAACTTGCCGATCGCCACAGGCAAGCATTCTGTCGCATCGTTGTTTAGGGAGAAAGGAACGTAAAACTTGTTTACTCAGGAATCATTTATCGTTCAAGCCTCAGGTCTGGTAAACCTTGTCAAGCTAGCAAAGCAATAGTTGCTGGACGTTTGTCTTATGAGATGATCCGTTTCAAAAACAATGAAAAAAAGACCAAACAAATGTTCCATTCACTGAACCTACTTCCTTGCGCTCTGTGTGTATGTAGGAGGAAGAACGGGATGACAGCGAATTACCTGTAGTCGTCCCCCAGCAGCCTCCCACCCCTCTCAACCTCCTCTCGTCTGGGTTGTGCGATGAAGACCCTCAAGCCATCCTTGATGAGCACCTCTCCCGCGTCCTTAAGACCCCAGGATGCCAGTCCCCTGGCATACCATGCTACTCACCTCGCTCTCGTTCCCCAGACCATCACCATCAGCAAGGCTCCACCCCCAATCTCTTACCTAGCATACACTGTTCTGTTCCATCCAAGGCACCCGTGATGGCCCCTCAATCCTCTACCAAGCACATCCATCACCACTACATCCACCATCATCATTCTGCTTCACCCAAAAGCAGGGAGGAATTGGAGGCCGAAGCAGCGCACCGAGTGGCGCAGTGTCTGGGCTCATCCGGGTCGGATTACTGCTACCAGAAGTGCCACAACTCAGCTGATCTTCAACAAGGGTGAGTTTTGGGGGTTTATTCATCGAACTGAACTTCGAGGATCTCTTGGGGATATGTCAGGTCTGATTTCCTTTTGCTGTCGTCTAGGCGGACCAGCACATTGTCTAAGCGTCCCAGTGATATTAGTGATGGAATGAGTGGTTGCAAATCAAATGAAGAGGAATGCAGCACACCCCTGCTCCCCAAAGACGGTATTGTCCGATCTCACAATGTGTGGCAGTGGATCCTGGAAAGTGAGAGACAGAACAGGCACAAAACTCACGGGTGAGTCACATGAGAACACTTTATAACTGTGTACCTCAGTATATTGTACAGTATCCGCCCACCAAGCCAATCAAAAACAAGCAATGAGTCCGAACACTGGTGATAGATGAAGCTAAATATTAAGGCAAAGACTTGATAGTGATGTACTCTACATGAGCAAGGCTTGTAATTTCCCACCTGGATACAACACCCAATGAAAAGACAGGATACATGTATGATAAATGCCAAAGCACTGATGTTGGCCAACAAATGGCAAAAGTAATAAACAAATCTTGCCTACAGTTCTCAAGGCCTGAAGAAGACGCACCCAAGCGACTCGTCCTCCAAGACGCCTTTATGGGGTGGTGGAGGAGTAGGTGGTCATGCCCGGGCACACCATCCAGGTCACCCGTTCGTCCAGGACCCCACTATGCCACCTCTATCCCCACCAAACACCCTCACCCAACTCGAAGAAGCCTGTCGAAGACTAGAAGAAGCCTCCAAGCCCACTAAACAAAGGTACAGAGACAGCCATATAGATTTGGCAGGTCAATTTATTTTGTATCGCGATTCTTTTGTGCAGCTAGTCATGTATTTTTTTGTTTGTTTGTTTATATCTTTAAATTCGAGGTGGTGAAATGTTTCTGTCCTTTTATAGTCTTTCAGATGGCGCACTTTAAATTATTATTTCCTAACTTTGTTTAGAAAAAATAAACCACAATCTTTCTTTTTCACGGCTCAAGATTTTAAAATTGTAATATAAACTCTGGATTTTATAAAATCACAATACAAATCAAATTGCCACCAAGGTATAGTGATAATATCATATTGGTTGGTCTCTTAAGATCCCGTTCTTACTGTATCTCAAAGATAAAAAAGTGTTTTTAGGAAGCACTTTTTGGGAATTTATTATTGATGACAAATGCTCAGCTTTTTTAGATAATTTTAAAATAAAAATATTTTGTTTGCTATGACAGTGGCCATGTTCCTTTATATTTCATGCACCCTCCAAATTTTTTAGATCGTGTTAGTCAGCAGGGTGTAGAATTAGAAAAATATTCCACAGTGGCAGGTGATGTAGTGGTTAGCATGTCCACCTCACAGCAAGACGATCCTGGGTTTGAGTCCCGGGGCTCGGCATGGGAGCTTCTCCCCCGTGCTTGTGTGGGTTTCCTCAGGGTTCACCGGTTTCATCACAGGGTCCATGAATATGCACATCAGGCTACATGGCTGTTCCAAATTGACCCTAGGTGTGAGTGTGATGGTCTCGCGAGCTGATCAGGGTGTACCCCGCCTTCGCCCAGTGTCAGCTGAGATAGGCTCCAGCCTCCACGTGACTCTAGTAGGATTAAGCATTTCAGCAAATGAAGAATAAATGAAAGTATTGTGAAGTATGTGGTCCATTCCCTACATACTTGCTATTGTATTACAAAGAAATACTATGAAAAATTCAGCCGAACCAACGGGAAAAAATGCACAAATAGTTCCAAATTTTTTTCAAAAAATTTAGCTCGGTGTAATTTGAAGCTCTAATGCATAACTCCATCTCTTAAACCCATAGACACTCAGCTTCCAGCCTGCAGAGAGAGAGAGTGCATCCGTCTGTTTTCTCCAACAGCAGCTCGGCTCTCATGAACCCTGCCCTGCAGATGGACGAGTACGTTTATGCTTTTGAATTTACTTTTTATTTAAGCAGGCTGGCCTAAGGGACCAGGAATGAACAGGAATGGGGTGTTAGTAAAACCACAAAGTTTTATTCTTAGGTTTAACAATCCTTGAAATATTTTTGTCACTCATCTCCGTGTTCTGTGGTGATGTTTGATGTCCAGCCACCTGACAGCCAGTGTACACAAACACACACACACACACACACACAACACACACACCCTTTTCTGAGCTTTAATTGGCTGACCTTTAACCAGCCAGCTGTCTCAGGGTGAACCATCGCCATCTGAAGCAGCACTAACAAAGCCCTGGAAGTGAATGAAAAGCTTCACAGCTCTTTTGGGGGCTTGCCCTTTGGCCACCCCAGCAACACATGTTGGTCCAGACCAGCCCTCTGAGCCTGCCACTGCACCACTGTGCACAGGTTGAGCTGGACCATCATGTTAGGATTGGGGGGATGGGGAAGAAAGGCAGAATCGAAAGCCTGTCGGGGTCTCTTAGCAAGAGGTCAGATTAGTGAAAAGCGCAGACGCTGACACAAAGGCCCATCATCCATCAAACCCGCGAGGGCCCACGCAGAGCCGTCTCACGCTGCACAACAGCTCCTGCTGCCTTCAGACGCAACCAAATCACATGTTACGCTCGAGAAAAGGCTCCACTCAGCCTTCGCTAGCTTTGCTTTCCGTCCTGTCCTCATCAAGGACACGCTTTCAGAAAAATAAATCTAACTCACAAGACAGTATATAAAAAAAAAACGACCAAAGCTATCATATACTATTATTTAATATTACTCCATAGTTTTAACTATCGATGTTGTCTGCATTTTCACAGCCTTAACCCATCTGTATTTCTTCTCCAAAGGTGGAAGGAGCAGCGGCGGCTGAGTGCCGGACACTCCAGCGCCCACTCTGGCTCAGAGCTGGTGGTCACCTACTTCTTCTGCGGCGAGGAGATCCCTTACCGCAGACTCATGAAGACCCACAGCCTCACTCTCGGCCATTTCAAAGAGCAGCTCCGCAAGAAAGGCAACTACAGGTAAATTTTTGGTTTTTTCAACTGAGCTAGAGAGAGAGAGAGAGAGAGAGAGAGAGAGAGAGAGAGAAGCCCAGATTCCTCTGTAATTAAGATGAAATGTCTGAGATCAGAAGCACATCCCAATCAAAAGCATGGGGAGAAGTGGGGTGGAGGGGAAGGTTGTGTTATGCACACGGATCTGGTCACGTCAGCCCCCCGATTCCCACGCTAAGGCATTCTTAATAAGCGTGGCTTTGGAGCCCAAACCCTATTATTTTCTGCCCACTGAGCTGCTGCATTTGACAGCCTTTCAGATTCCTCCCAGGATTACATCAACCATCAACCACAAGCCCTTCACAAACGCACATCTTCAGCATGGGCAGCGCTTTCCAGGACCCAGAGTGCCTTTGAACTTGGACGCTAAACCCGAACGATCTCAAACAGAGGCTTAGGACATGTCTAGACAACGGCTGAAAATGTTTTGCTTGCATGCTTTTGGTTCTAAAGGTCCTAAAACAAGTAGCAGATCAGTTAATTGATAAAAAAAAAAAGGTATAAAACTCTGAAGACTATATTTACATTTCAGGTAGTGTAGTGCAAATACATTAGAGCAACGTTATGTTATAATATTGGTAATATTCTCCATATTAAAAAAATAATAAAGGGAGAGCACACAATGTCTAATTGTAGTAATCATAATAATAATAATAAAATAATAATATTAGCAACATTTTTAAATGATTGTGATACACTATCAGTTCTAAATACATATCATTGTTTATTATATGGCACGGACAGTACACGCAATCTGATTGGTCGACACGTGGGGGAAAAATCTCGTATGAACTGGTCCGCTTCACCCTGCAAGTTGGCTGCTAGCTAAAAACACTTTACTGCATCTTTAGCTGCTTCCACAAAAAAGAAAACAAGCTGAAATCTACCCGTCACCAATGCATATGGGAAATGAAGCACAAAACTAAACAAGGAAGTTTAGCCCACTTTGGGAAGTTCAATTCACAGACGTTGTGACACGACCAAAGCCTCCAGAGACAGTAATGAAGGTTTTTAGTTCAGAAATGGGAAAGTAATAGCGCCTGAAGTAAAATTAAAATAAGCTGTCATTTTAAAATGACATAAAATAAACTGCATATTAACTTTTTTGGCTCGGTCTGTACAGAGAAATCCTAGCTCTTGGGCTGAGAAGTCTGTATGGATCTCGCACATGGCTATTATTTAATTTATTGTTATAATTTAACTTTTTTTTTAAACAAAAACAGTCGTAACCTAAATTTTTGGGGGCTTTACTACCAAATTTGCTTTATCAAGTGATATGAGACTGATAGAATCCATATTTGCATTCACACTCTGCGGCTATTCCAGTGGGGAAAACGGCTGTTTTGATTTATTAGTCAATGATTCTGTCATTCACCAAAGCCATGAAATCTAAATTCTATACTTCATCATGGATTTCATTTATTTGTGCAGCACTGCTAAACGAGCTTGCCAGATAATATTGACACCAGATGTGACAAAAAAAAAAAACTTTTTTCCTATATTTCTTTTCCGTTTGGTTATTTTTCTCCTTCTCGGCTCTTGCTTGTTCTGTTTGGTATGGGAGGCCGTATTTATTCCCTGTAAGATTTTATAAGAGCTACCAAGAGGAGGACGGTGTTGTGATGATGTGGAGGATGATGCTTGTCTGTGCCAAGGTTACACAGGCTTCAGCGCTTCCCTATATTCCTAATTGAGACGTACATGTGGTGTGTCT
>JBCNYG010000019.1:5705333-5723356 GCA_039654305.1 Porochilus rendahli
TTTCCAACAAAAACTCTGGCCAGTGATATTTCAGAAAAACACCCGCCTCTTGCTTACAATTGGCTAGACGTGCAAAGTTCTAGCGTGCGATTGGACAAAAAGAACGTATGTGTGATCTTTTCGGTGATTGGACAGTTTCTACGTCGTTCATATTACTGTAACAACCGAGCAGCGTAACAAAGACAGCGAGTTCAACGTGTCAGCCTATCACAGATTAGAAGGCGGGGCTTATTGGAATATGGGTGGGAAGAAAACAAATAAACGCCTCTTGTCAGCAGGCTGAGGCAGAAAGACAGGAGAAAAAGCTTTCACAACGGCGCGTGAAGGATAACACACACATACACACTCAAGAGTTATTGTTTGTGTTGCTAACCGTACAAATAGGACTCTTTCAGGAGGAAAGTGTTTTTAAAGTGCTGCTAAAGGATAATGATGACGGTAAGATGAATTAGTTCATAATGTGTTTTTTTTAGATAAAAAAACTGTTTTGGGGTTAGTTTAAAGCACAGTCATCATCATGCTGCTAAGGTTGAGGGTTATTTACTCAATTTAGCAATACAAATGTGACTTTTTCAGAAGTCTGGGTAATTTTTAGTAATGTTTGTAATGTTTAGTGACTTAAAAAGGTGTCTATAAGTCAGTGTTACAGCTGTCACGTGAGTTTTTTTGTATATTTCCCCACTCTACCTGCTTAGCAACTTGACCATTAAAACACAGTTATGGGGCTTATTAGTGGTCACGTGATGGTTTAAAGCATTGTGACTGTTAACGTGGTTACGTGATGGTCTGACATGGTATGTAGTGTGTGAATACATGCTGTATCAATAAATCAATAAGAAGGCAAACTGTATTCCCCTGGTACAGGTATTTTGGCTTAGTTATCATAAATCTTTTATAAAATTAAACATAAAATATCCTAAACCTCTTTTAAAGTGATGCCATGTGTGTAAGTTTAGTTAGTCAACTGGCATGTCACTAATCATTATTCATGGAATTGGTGTGTGTGTGTGTGTGTGTGTGTGTGTGTGTGTGTGTGTGGGTGGGTGTACTGCCAAGGTTACTGCACTCCTATTAGTTTATGATCTCACGGTCTGTTTGCAGGATGTACCTGATATCACTGATCACCAGATGAATGCTGGAGAAGGACTGAAGTAAATGGCGTTAAGCTCCAGGTAAGATTTCTACACGTCTTGCTGCTTCTAAAGGTTCGCTGTCAGAACAGTATAGATTATGGATACACCATATCGTTTCCTTTTTCTTCACTCACTCATTTGCAGAACCACTTAATCTTAGGAGGGTCATTGACAGGCTGTCTCACTGGGTGAAGGCGGGATTGGCAGACCATTGCAGGGCCAACATACAACCATTCACACACACATCCACACCTAGGGGCAATCTGAAAGAGCCAGTTAGACTAATGTGAATGTCTTTGGACTGTGGGAGGAAACCGGAGTACTCTGAGGAAACCCACACAAGCACAGGAAGAGCATGCAGACTTCAGACAGAAACACCCTCGCCAGGCCCTGGACCTTCTTCCTATGAGACGGACATGCCAGCCACTACACCACCGTGCCACCCCTCCCTATTTTCATGAATGCACTTAACGACCTCTAATATCAGGATGTTCTTTTGCACCCAGAAGCAATCTGGAATAGAAGGGTCATAGTTTGTGTAGACATAGGGAAACCCCTTACATGGTGAAATTTTGGCCTTTTGTTGCAGAGATGCAGTACAGAATTTCTTGAATTGTAACATGTTTCCGGTTTGAATGGCTCCCAATTACAAGTGTCAAATAGATAGTGTCCTGTTTTACAACTGATTTTTGTCACAAGCATTTTAGCCAATATAATTTTTTCAGGTAACAAGTATTTGAAAACCGTTTGTTATTTTGGTGAATTATGCTGTATATTAATTGGCGTCTTAAAACTAAGGGTTAAAATGCAGCAGGTTATTAAGGGAAACCCCTTACGAACCCTTCAATATCTCATCACTTTTCATTTCTGAGATTTTGACCCATTTGCTGGAAGCATGAAGTCTATTTTGGAAGTTATATATTTCTTGATATTTGAAAATTGTATTAATTTGCTGAATGAACCTCTTAATCCTACTAGGGTCGCAGGGAGCACTTGGGGCGACACCTTGAACAGCTCATCACAGGGCAAACCCAAACAATAATTCATATACACACACTCACACCTAAGGGCAAATTGGAACTAATCTGCCTAATGGCATGTCTTGGGATTGTGGGAGGAAACCAGTGTACCCAGAGGAAACCCACACGAGATCAGGGTTTTACAGGAACAGGCTCATACTCGAACCCAGGACCTTCTTGCTGTAACCACTACACCACCGGGCTGCCCCTAGTACATTATAACTAAAGTATTTACTTATTGTATAGGTAATTTAAATTATTTGTTAACTTGAAAAAACTGTCTGTACTCCAAACTTGTGATTAAGCATTTTGAAGTTCTGTAACAGTGAGATCTTATGGAAAGTAGCATGTAATAATTAACCTTTAGATCATAAAAGATATAAATATGATGTTTAATGTTTGCATCTCATATCTAGTCAGGACGCAGCTGTCGTTATGCAACCGGTTTGTCGCTGTATGTGGCTGCAGTACAGTCAGCTTGAAGTCATTTACAATTCAAAACTGCATGGTCAGGCCGTACAAGAAAACCGTTGCCTCGGAAGTGCCAGGGTGGCTTCTGCCTGTGCGAGTGCAGTTTCTAGAGGAAATGTCACCATGCAGTTGAGGGTTATGTAAGCCTCAGAGAAAGTATGAAAATTGGACATGGTTCAGATGAATCATACAGTTAATCTTTGGCCACCTGTTTATTGGAACCGTGGGTGCACCTGTACTGGCCAGGATATGCAGTCCTCTGCCTCATACATACCTACAACCAAGGAGACCAGGTATGGTGTACTACTTGTACTCAAGAAAGAATGAGTGGATGGATTGAGAATGGCCCAGAAAAAAAAATTTAATCACGAGTCAACAGCTGTGCCTTATTGTACACTGTATGTAGATAACGGGGTTATTATATAATATACACCTATCAGCCATAATAATAAAACCCAAAGACTCCTTTGTGTGATCAGACCAGATGTTCTAGCCTTCACTCTGGACATGCCTCAGCGAGCCTTGGGCACCCTTGGCACATATTTGCTAGGTTCTTACCCCTGCATTTCAGGAACACCCCATGAGAACTGCCATTCTGGAGGTCAACAGACCCAGTCGTCTAGCTATCATACTGTGGCTGTTAAAGTCACTCAGATCTTTATTCTTTGCTCATTTTTCCTGCTTTCAACACATCAACTTTGCGAACTGATGTAATTTACCGCCTATTACATCCATCCCACTGCTTGGCAGGAGCCACTGTAACAACATAATGATTTTTTATTTATTTTTTTTACTTTACCTGTCCGTGGATGTAATATTTTTAATGTTATGGCTGATCAGTGTACGAGGTGTAGGTAGTACATTGCGGAAGACTTTCTGCAGGGCTGGAAATCCTCTGCTGTAGTGATGGAAGGATGTTGTCGTGCTGTATTTGGTATGGCAGAAATGAACTGGATGGTGCTTGAAAGCAGATGGTTCGACAGGTGTATGAACAATGGGATTATTCAGAACGGCAGATGAAACACTAAAGTAGTCACTACTGCACCCTGAGAAAGTTGTTCAGTTGGCCAGAACATTTAAGTACTGTTGGAGTCCTCCCAGGATCGTCAACGTTAGTACCAGGATCATTTGTGTAAACAGGTTTAAAGATATTACACTGAATTATGCGATATACCCCATTGAGGTACTGTAGACCTGTATATGGATGACTTTTTTAGGGGCACACAGTGATGCATTGGTAGCATTTCTGCCTCGCCACTCCAGCATCCCTGGTTCCTTCCTGAGCTTAAGTTACTATCCGTCTCATGTCACATCAGTTGCCTCTGACCGGCTGAGCCCAGGTCACAAAGCTTTCACTCGACCCAGTAGTCTACATATAGTAGTAGCTACATATATAGAAATGCTTCAATTAATTATTATTATTATCTACGTTATTAGGAGAGCATCACGGTGGGTGTGTTTGTGTGTTGGCCCTGCGGTGGTCTGGCGAGCTGCCTAGAGCTTCACTCTAGGGGCGATTCGGAACAGCCCATTTGCTTAATGTACATGTCTTTGGACTATGGGAGGAAATCTGAGTACCCAGAGGAAACCCACACAAGTTCGGGGAGAACATGCAAACTCCACGCAGTCAAGCCTGGAACTTGAACCCGGGACCTTCTTGGAGTGATGCGGACGGGCTAACTATAACGCCACCGTGCCGCCCTTCCTGTGATTGTAACAAGCATGTTCTGTTATTCTGTACTTGAATTCCCAATGCATTAACAATTCCTTTACAACTGAGACGTTCTTTTTGGTCATCAGCAAAGGCGATGCTAAGCATTTAGCCGGATGCTAAACGTTTTCTCTTTTACACCGATCACATGCTGTGAGTTGCCAGTTACATTTATGTTAATTATTTATTCTTTTATTCTTCCTGATTAAACCTCTCTATGCTCTTTCATCCTTTGGAGCACATCAGGCAAATTTGTAGTGCTTTTCATGAAAGACTTTCTTTGAGAGAAGTGAGACATGGTTCAGTGCTAAAAACAATACGTGCTTTAATCCTGGCTCTGGGAGGCCTGGTGTGTTGGGTCTGCTGCACTGTGGTAGAGACGGTGGTTAGCCTTTTTTTTTTTTTTTTTGGCTTATTGAGTTTAAATCACATGACTGGCAGAGAGCTTTAACTTGGAGTAGACTTGACTTCTTTTTGGCTCAGCTTTGCATTAAATTCGAGTGAAGTGCCTGTTAGCTTTGGGATAAGGAAGAAAACGGTGCAGAGACAAACCAAAAAGGTGTAGCTGTATCCATGTCACTGTTATGTCTGTTTGTTTAATCCCCGGTTTAATCAGTGCACTCTGATCTGTTAGCCTTACCATTTGTGCTGCCTCAGTAAGAACTCTAGCATCACTTAGTTACTCCTTTCTGTTTTCATACTGCAGTGAACCTGCACGTTTTCTCCTAGTTAATCAACATAGGAGACAAAATAATGTCCCAGACTCTCCCCGCTGATTCTGTCTTTTCCACTTAGTTCCGCCTCTTTCACCTGTTAATTTAATTTCCGACATTTTAAGAGTGTTGAAATCGAGTGTTGGATAAAATTGAGTGCACTCTTTTTGTTTTTGTTTATTATTTATTTCTGTAATCCATGGCACACATGTAGAGATCAGAGACTCTGTGCCTGCCTTGTAACTAGCCACGCCTCTACTACAGCTACTACCAGCTTAACCTGTGTGATCTACATATAGCGCTTCCTTTGAACTGACCAATTCTGTGTTACCCTAGTAAATGTGTATTGGGGTTAATGGTTAGAGAAGCGGGTTCGGGACCTAAATGTTGCTGGTTCGATTCCCAGAACGGAGGGAACGTGTGGTGGTGGGGGAGTGAGCTGTACCTTCCCTTCCTCTACCTTTATGGCTGAAGTGCCCTTGCTCAAGACACCTA
The DNA here is from genome assembly GCA_039654305.1 of Porochilus rendahli. Lineage (NCBI taxonomy): Eukaryota > Metazoa > Chordata > Actinopteri > Siluriformes > Plotosidae > Porochilus > Porochilus rendahli. The sequence goes on from JBCNYG010000019.1 coordinate 5,710,876, forward strand.
ACCCCCAACTGCTTTATGGGAGCCCCAATGTGTGGCAGCCCACTGCTCCGTGTGTGTGTGTGTGTGTGTGTGTGTGTGTGTGTGCGCTCACTTCAGATTGGTTAAATGCAGAAGCAAGAATAATTTCCCTTGCTGGATTAATACAGTATAGCAAAACAAAACAAAAAAACAGTCTGGAAAAAAAGGGAAAACATTGTTCACGAACTTGTGTACTTGGTCCTCCTCAGGCCTGATGCGGTAAGGTGATGTCTGAGTGGGATACACAAAATCAAATGGTAAAACCCTGCCCTCAGCTATCAGATTAGGCCGTCCTGTCTCAGAGCTCTCCAGATGTCGGAGTCTGTTTTCTGCTTCCAGTTCTGCCTGATAAAGGATGTCACGGTTATTGCAATCTGTTCCTCTCCAGATGGGGAATATGGAAGTAGATAAGTGTTGGCACACGGTGTTTCTGTCCCCCACGCACCCACGTAATGTTTCCAAATATAAACTGTATATTTTGTCTAATCTATCTGTCTATCTATCTATATAATGATGTGTTATGTAGTGGCATGGTGGCTCGGGGGTTAGCACTGTCGCCTCACAGTGAGAAGTGATTGTGTGGGTTTCTTCTGCGAATTGTGGTTTCCTCTCACAGCTCAAAGACACGCACGTTTGGTCAGCTGGCAACTCGAATGAATGAAAATATGAAATGTGCAAATAGCCCAATAAATGAAGGAAATGGTGGGACACAATGCCTTCGTGCTGCTGCCGGTGGCACTGAGTGCACTTGCACACATGCATATTTCGATAAAATAACACAAACGTTTTCGGAGCGCCGCTTTGAGATAGTGACTAAGTATTTATATTCTATTGTATTTTTGCGCAAACTAGTATCGGCCCACATCTCTAGAGGTGCGTGTTTGTTAAAGCCTGATGTGACGACAGGCATGCCAGCCAGGTGTATTTATATAGCTGCAGTCTGTAAGGGAAGCAGACCTTAATGATGAGGTGGGTTTTATTTTATTTTTACTCTGATCAGCGGTGTGTACGCCTGCTCTGGTATTCGTGAATCAGGTGTGACTGGTGTGCTTTGTTCCTGACTGATTGGCATGCATTTCCTGCTAAACTACTCAAACTGAATAAAAGCCCCGATAAGCAGGTTAAGGGTTTCATGGGGGGGTGGGAGTTCTGTGTCCATCAGCAATGCATTCATCTTGTGTTATTTTTCCACTGCTGTAAATCCATGCTCTGTTTGTTTCTCCTGTAATCAGCAGGTTTATTAAGTAACTTGTGGAAAGTAAGCGATGACACACCTGTATTGAGGGACTTGCGCAATCATTGGCCTCCTGCCAGGAGCTACGTCTCAAATTACTGTGACTTGGTGCTTAAATATGTTTAGTGTGTAGGGTTTGGCTGCCCTTAATTCATCTATATTGGGTTTATTTATTGGTATTTTATCCAATGTGTTCTTGGATTTGTTTTGTATATAAGAATTTATTTCCTAGGAGGTATTTAAACCAGGATCAATGTGGCCTAGACGCACTGTGACCCCAAAAGCCGCAGACCGTTGCAGTTTATCCCGAAGATTTACTGTAGGCTTGAGATCAGAGCTCCGTGCAGGCCACTCAAGTGTGCACCAACCCTAAATCATGTCTCCATGGAGCTTATTTTGTACACTGTTTTGCTACAAAGGCAAAGAATTTCAGGGCAGCAGTTTTGGGGGAGGTCGGGTAGTGGAGTGTTGTATGGCATTGATGATCCTTTAAAAAAAAAAAGTGACCCTTTTTACCTGACTTCACCCCATAGGTGTGATTGCCAGGTGTCCACAACATTTCGTACATAATACAGTATGTATATTAGTTACCTTGGGTTAAGAAAGGTGTTGCGCTGTAATGGAAAAGCAAGGTATGCTGTTTTAGGTATGTAGTGGCTTCAGAGTCCTTTACTGCTGATCAATAGTCCTCATCTAGTACATGGTTCTGGAGAAGAGCTGGTGTTTTTCACCCACCTAGCATTGTCTTAGGTATGTTGTATCTAGAGATCATTTGATCTCATATTGGTTTAAGTAATGGTGGCACGGTGGTTTGCATGTTCACCTCCGCAAGAAGGTCCCGGGTTTGATTCCTGGACTGGGGTCATTTCACTGTGGAGTTTGTATGTTCCCCGTGCTTGCGTGGGTTTCCTCTGGGTACTCTGGTCTCCACCCACAGTCCAAAAACATGCACAGTAGGCTGGTTGGTAGTTCCAAGTTGCGCCTAGGTGTGGGATGTTAGGCTTATTGTGGTGTTCGGCTGTCCCATGCACAGATGCATCAGTCTCTGCTCTGGAACTCTGCAGTTCCTTCAGGGTTACCTTTGGTTTCTGTGCTGCCTCTCTGATGAATGCCTTCCTTGCCCAGTCTGTGAGTTTTGGTAGGCGGCCCTCTCTTGGCAGGTTTGTTGCGGTACCATGTTCTTTCCATTTGAAGATGATGGATTTGATGGTGCTCTGGGGGATCATCAAAGATTTAGATATTTTTTTTTATAACCCAACCCTGACCTGTGCTTCTCAACGACTTTGTCTCTGACATGTTTGGAGAGCTGCTTGGTCTTCATGGTGTGATGCCTCTTGCATAGTGGTGTTGCAGCCTCTGGGGCCTTTCAGAAAAGGTGTGTTTATACTGACGGATCATGTGACATTTTGATTGCACACAGGTGGACTTCATTTCACTCATTATGTTAGGTAAACATGAAGGTAAGTGGTTGCACCAGAACTTTTGAGTGGCTTCATAGTAAAGGGGGTGGATTCATATGCACATGCCGATTTTTAGATTTTTATTTATAAAATGTATTTTCATGTAAAAGACTATTTGGTACAAATCCATCACCTAAAATTCTGATTAAAAACTTTCAAATTACCGGTTTTAATGTAACAAAATAAGTAAAAAGCCAAGGTGGTGAATACTTCTGCAAGGCACTGTACATTTATGGCGTGTTGGCAGACGCATTATCTAAACCACTTACATAAGTGCTTTGAATTGAATTTAATCAGATACTGGTTCAGTGAGACCGAGGCTAAGACTAATATCAGGCTCAAAAGTACCTGTTGGCAGGTAGTATCGGTGGCTATACCTTAAAACACTTTACGAAATAAATTCTACTGAAGGGGGAAATTGCAAGAGTGATTCTTAGTGTACATCTATAAGGAATTTTTTTTTGGCAATGGATTTTATAATATTTCAACACTCAGGTTATCTGTACACCCAGCCAGCTAAACCCTGCCTTGATGTTCCAGACGAACAGCATTTTTGTGCTGGAATAATTCCAGCTCTCATGCACTCATGCACTGGAAAAACACAAACGCGTCCACGGTAATTTATCATGGGCTCAGCAACGAGGGGGAAATCTAGACATTTTCACAAAACAAGTGTACAGAGAGAGCTACAACAAGATGAGGACATTTGTGTTGAAACTACAGACAGAGTGACTTGATACTGCAGGATGCAGGCGACCAGCAATAAATATGAAGCGTGAAGTGTGAAGGCGTAAACTATACCGCGGAACCTGCGTAGCCTGCAGTCCAGAGAAACTCCGTAAGAAAAGAGAGAAACACCCCCCTCACACACACACACACTCACACACTTGTCTTATTCTTCCTATTAAGGTCAGTTTCCTTCACTTAAAGTCTAGTATTCTTTTTCAGAACTTTTGAAACTCTTTACCAAAGGTGGTAAAACCTCCGGAGCCGAAGTATTTAAGTAAGGGTTAATGTACAACAAGCCGATCATTTCTCTAAAATAAACACAGATTGGGTGATGCAGGACCCTGTCATGATTACTTGATTACTTACAAAATCAAGATCGTAATCGGGTAATATATGCTAAGCCGCACCTACTTATATGTGGTATAGTGGTTAGCACGTCCATCCCACAGCAATTAGGTCCCGGGTTTCTGTGTAGAGTTTGCAGGGTACCCCGTGCTGGTAGAGGTTTCCTCCGGGTGCTCCGGTTTCCCCCTACAGTCCACAGACATACCAGTTTGGCTAATTGGACACTTCAAATTGCCCCGAGATGTAAATGTAAATGTGAGTACAAATAGTTGTGTTTTTCATTGGCCCTGCAATGGTCTGGTGAGCTGTTCAGGAGGTGACCCCACCTTCACCCAGATTCAGCTGAGTAGGAGAGGTTAGATTTTGGTTGGAGATTAATCCCCCAGGAAGGTAGATCTCCAGGAACAGGGTTGGAGACCTCCGTAAACGAAGGAACCCCACACAAGCACGGGGGAAACATGCAAACTCCACACAGAAACATCCGAGCCCTGGAATTGAACCCAGGCCTTTCTGGGCACTTCATTTGGATTATTACAAACTGCACAGTTGGTACACAGTTGCTTGAGTGAGTCTGGCATTCATGACAACAGGGGGTGAATTATGTAGATTACACACATATTTATTGATTGATTTAACTTATTTTACAGTGCTGTCTAAAGTAAGAAGATAAAAAAGCTAATATGAAGATATATATGAATGTTAAAATGGCAAGAATTGAAATAAACATCCATCCATCCATCCATCCGTTATCTATTCTGGTTGTCTGTCAGGGTCGCCGGGGAACATGGAGCCAATCCCAGACTGTCTGGTGTTCAGATGCAGTGATGCAGAGCATGATGTGAAACCCGAGTCCTGTATCAGAGCAGCTCGTTTTCCCACAAGGCATCTATCTGTCTATCTATCCGTCTATCTCTCCGTCTTATCTAATCTATGTTCTGCTGTTCATGCAGAAGCGTTAAGGCCCTTTCAGCTCTCTCTCTGTCTCGTGTGCTTTGCTTTGTCATCAGATTGGTGGTTAATGAGCAGAAATCTGACTCTAAGCTGAATTTCCACACGGCTTTTCACGGGAGCCCACCTGTTCCTTCCCTAGGCAACACACTCTAATGGGACATGCAGGATAGGAGGGTTCAGAAAAGCAACCTGTCTTGTGATGAGATCTGATACAGTGTTAATGCTTTGTGAGAAGTTAATTGATGCTAGCTTGATGGGTTCCCGGTAAGCACCGGGTTAAACCCAAGACAAACTGGAGTCGGCATCAGAGCAAGTCTGATAGGAAATGCACGTCAGTTACAACTTGTGCATCTTTTCAGTGCCCAGATTATCCAGCATGTGCACCCAGTCTTGCTAATGTTCCTCTCTCAAACCGCGAGTGATTTTTTTTATTATTATTTTTTTTTTTTTCTGGAAGGGTTTGAAAGCTCGGCTGCATGTGGTTGAGTGACGTGCGTGCTGTAATCACTGTAAAAACCCAGGTCCACCGGGAAGTTGCAGTTTGAAGATCATTATCAGGAAAATTGCTCATGCTTCATGTTGCTAACAGTCAAGTGGTTCCAAGATCTTTTGGGATCAGACACCTGTGCAACGTACTGAAAATAAGGTTTAGTTCAATACAGGGTAAGAGTCTGAATAATAGCAGCATTGTGGCTTTACTTTTTTTTTTTTTTTTTTTGGAAGGGGTTGGGAGGGTGTTTCTGGCCAATTCCCAATCACTACCACCAACCGGGAAGGGCGACGGCTATCATACACTTCCTCCAAGGCACGGGATTCCACCTGACCTTTTTTATTTGTTTGTTTGAACTGTTGCACATTCAAGAGTGACGTAACGCACTTGGATGAAATCGCCCTCCTCACCCTTGTATGTATACGCTTACAGACGCCAATGACTGGCTAAGGATTGATTGCATTAAGTGACAGAGATGCAAGCATATGTTAACACTTCCTGAGAGCTTGTCTAGGTAGCAGGCATGGGCTCCTGGCCACAGGTGGTGTCATCGCAGGCTTGAACTTGCAAACTCCTGGGTGGTATTCGTCAACGGGAAGAGGAGAAACCCCCAATAGATCATCAACTTCTGAGACTTTTAAATGTTCGGCCGCGAAAGCCGCAGGATTCCATGCGTTATGGGTTTTATGATTGCCTGATCAGGTACTTGCATAAATGAACGGTTGTACCGGTTTTCTACTGACAGGACTGTTCAGTTTAAGTGTTTGGCAATGGCCAGGTTTTGGGATTTATAAATCATATTTGACCTCCACTATCATTTTAAGCATGGTTGAAGCAACAGCCATCTGTAGTTTGGTTTAAATCCGTTTTAATTATAACTGGGCTGAACATTCTTTTAATCTACATAACTGGATTAATTTTAAGCCTAGGTTTTATACTCGTGTCTGGTTGTTGGCAGGGCAGTGACATTCGTTATTGCCAATTTACACTGTATTATGTGATAATACATAATAGATGGGAGCCTGTAGGCGCCATAGCTGGGTCAAACCAGCTATCCTATTTCAAAGCTAGGAACTGTGTTGATTAAAAGTTTTTAGGTTCTATATTGTGTTTAGATGCACAATTTTTTTTTTTCATTAAACTTTAGAAGGCTATAATTTTAAATCAGCAGTGTCCACTATTACTATTTTTTCCCCTTTATTTCAAATTAGCTTTATTACGGATTAAAATGCAAACGAGGGTGCTAATATTTATGTACATGTGATTATTTTATATAGTGGCAAGTCGACACTAGTATTCAAAATGAATCATATGTATACATCCCCATTAACCTGGTCAAATGTTAAACATATCAGTGAAATTTGTTATTTTTCTAGGCGTGTTTAGAGATGGGAAACGTTTCCTATTAACAATGATTGCCCATTTGTGCTTCATTATGAAGCGCAGTAACCAAAGAACCAGAGATAGCTCGCCTCAGGCCTGGAACAGACACGTTACAGGTTACATTAATAGTCACTGGGTACATCAAATAGGTATATCATGCTGTTGATATAACGGTCACTTATTATTTATTATTATAAAAAATTTTCTTTTTTTTTTTTTTTTTTGCTTTTTTTAGTGTTTCACACCATCAGAAAAAAGAAGGAACCCCTCTATTCTGTAGTGACTCCCATCAAGAAGGTTATCATTACATTGAAGTATGTTTGTCTGAACATGAGCAGGATTGAACGACCCGATTTCCATGAAATTTGGTGGAATGTTATGGTATGGGCTACAGAAGAACCCATTAAATTTTGGAGCAGATCCATGACTTAGTTTCACTTTCTCTGATCTTGCAAGATCCGAGATTTGGCCTTGGCGGAGGTCTACACTCTGAGTGCCTTGAATTTGTTCCTAAATGTATTTATTTTAATGCAGAAGCCCCCAGTCAGTTCTAGTATTTGTTGGTGGTTTGGTTCTTTTGTTCTCTTTCAAATTCTACCATTAATTAACATGGAATCTGAGGAACCTGGAAATGTAAACCTGATTGCTCCAGATTTTGTCCGGAAGAAATATTGTCCAATCCCGTCTACGCCCACCAACACTTCTGACCAATGAAATTATTGCCTCCACACGCTTATGTTTTCAGACAAGAATCGCTAATTTTTTTATTTCAGTGTGTCCTTGAAACCGTTGTAAACCTGACACAGTACAGAAGACCATAAACCCTCACATAATGAGGCTGTTAATGGCGGTTGCTCTTCTCTGTCCTGCATTGTACACCCTCCTACAATAAGGAAATCAAGCCCACCTTTTTTGTCCTGATGCATCTTCTATGGTCGAACTGTACTGAACAAATCCTTTTCAACTTCAGAATCAGGAATATGAAGGGATAAGGAAAATGTGACTAAACTGTACCAGAGCTGTTATCTAACCGTTATATAACTTAATGCTGGCAGACAGTCAAAAGCTATTCAGGCACAAATAACATCTGTACATGTGATAAGAAAACAGATTTTCTGCTTTTTTTTTTTTTAGTGATGGATGTCATCGGAGACCTCGTCAGGCGGGGCGCAATACTGACTACTCAAAATCCGTTCATTTTATGTTTTGAAATGTTTAACTCGAGTCAACTGGGCTTTATAGACAGGCGATACACGGGACTGGGCAATGCAGTGCAGCTTTAATTACTAATCAACCAATTAAAAAAGTATTAAGTTTAATATCACTAATAGTCATAGCCCGAGGTTTGAGCAGAGGAAAAATTCCAAGCAGTTTTCGAGAAATCTATAATGCGGTTGCGGAAGCTTGATGTATTTTTCTTATGGAAATCATTGCTGCAGTATTGTATCGTAAATATAGAGACTGGTCTACCATTTCAGACGGATACATCTCCACACCTGTCATGCATATTGCGGCAGATGCAACTCCTAGTCCCAGGGTTTAGTAATTACTTGGAAAAAGATAAATATGCAGAGTATGTGATGGTGGCTAGGACTGTTTTTAGAGATACTGTATTAGAGTGAACTCCACTCTATCCTCTTTCACTCAGTAGCCTGATAAACATCCCAAGCGAATGGGATTAAAGCTGCTCAGCCAGGTTAATTCGTCAATCCTGAGTGCGAATGCCAATATTGATGGTGGTGACTTGAATCCCTGCTGACCTGCTTTACTTTGCAACTTGCACTGGCTTCCCATGAGCGACTTTCACTAGAAATTCTCTGGTAATGTTTTTTTTCAAGAACCTAAACAATGGTGGTCGATTGCATGCTGCCGAGGTAATTATTCCATGTTGCCTAGCGTGTCAGAATAGGAGGGCAGGAAATGTATGTTTCCAAATATTTGGAGCTCAAAAATTCTAAACCAGGGCTGGACAAATTGCCTGTCCAGGTGTACAAGACAATCGAATGGCCCTGTATAGTTTTCACTTGGTTGGTTGAAACATGCACAAACCAATAATTAAATTTTTTTATGTTTGTTAGGTTGATGTCTTTTGTTATTTCATGACGTTTGTACTAGAGGCGGGGCTTTGGACAAGGAACCACTCCCTTTTGTTTTGAAGATGATCTGGATCCAATTGGGGATCCAGGACGTTTTTTTTAAAGAATTCCTTGGCATTGGCTGAGGTTTGTGCTCTAGGTACTACTCTAGATTGTTACTACTTTTACAGTAGTCCAACATCCAGGTAAGGAAAAACTACCCTACGTGACTAATTTTGAACACAAATCACGTCTGTGCTTAAAAAAGCTTTCACCATTGCCCTGTTTTTTCACCTCTTGAATGGTTTTAAGGTTAAACAGGATATAAGTATACCAAAGCATCGTGCTTGAAATATCTACAAAGATATTTTTCATCACCCACCTCAATTAAACATGTGATTGTTTTGAGTCAAGGTTCATGGTCCTTAAACATTGGAATGGCTTCTAAAGGAACCTGTAGCCTGTGAAGTGCCCTTTAAACCTTTGTTAAGCTTCTCTGAAATCTCAGAAATTTTTGATTAGCATGTTTGTACCAAAAGCAAAGCTGTTGAACACTGCACTGATAGTCTCGTAGGTAATGATTGGTTCATGGAGCCTGTTAGCTGTGCCAATCAATAGCTGAAAAGTGTGATATCAGTAAGCAAATACACAGTCGATGTTTTTCAGTGATGACTAGAGTTTGCCTTTAACTCCCATTTGATTAAAACTTTAAATACATTACACTAAAGCTTTAGTATATAAATATGTTTCCAGGAGGATCTACAAGATTTAACTAAGTCACTAAAGCTGTGTTTTGGAATTAAAGTAATCCGGTAAATTGGTCATGTGATCATGTACATTAGCAGATTAGTAATGCAAGCTAAGTGTGCTAGCTGTTTACGGTCCGCATAGGCTGAGTAGCTGCGTGGAATACTTAGTACATTGTCAACACTACATATCCCAAATTTATTAGGTTGGGTCCCACTTTTCTGTGAACTGGTCCACAAGATTTTACAACACTTCTGTTGGGTTTTTCCCGTTCACCCACAAGCACTTTAGTGCGGTCAAGCACTGATGATGGGTGAGAGGGTTTGTGGTGTCGTCACCGTTTCAGTTCCCCTTCGTATCCTGGGGAATCTTCGAAATCTTGAAACCACTTCAGTTCTTCCCCTTCAACCTTGGGTAACCATGTGTTCACAGAGTTGGCTTTGTGTAAAGGGGCAATGTTGTGCTGGGGTGTATTTGTTTTTTTGGGGTCTTTTTTCAGTGAAGAGAAACGTATATGCGACCACGCTACGAACGAATGAAGACATTGTAAACCATTTGATCTTGAGCTTTATTGCAACAGTTTAAGAATGAATCGCATACCAGTGTGGTGGTCGGGTATATTTTCGGTCATGCAGTGTTCGTCGTGGATGCTGTTGCACTGGTGGCGTGGGTTTGAAGGATGGTTGCTCTATATGTACATGTTTCATTCGGTAAGACTTAAAAACACACTCCTTTTTGGGAACATGTGATATTGGCAATCTACAGAAAAGTTAAATATTTTTTTGCAGGACCCAGGTTTGCCTGGAGGGGCACGCACACAGGGAGCAGCGAGTGACAAACGAGCATGTAAAATCAATGAAAGCCAGCGAAGAGAGGCGAAACTTTCTCAAGCAGCTCAAAGTGGGTGGGTTGAAATGAATCTGACCAGAACTTTCACGCGACACAATCCAACCGATTACCAGATGGTCAGAGCTTAAAGATTCCGCCAAACACAGTGTTAAAAAAAAACATTGTCCATACAGAAACAATGAATACAGGTGTAACTGGTATTGCTGCGTTTAAATATCCTGTGCTTAACGGACGCACGCAAACTTTACACGGATTATAAGCAGAAATGTAGTTAAAATGGTTGGCATTTCCCACGAATATATACTTGTACCAGTGCTCCATACTTAAGCAAACGTAAAGCCATGAGCTCGATTTTCTTGTCGCGCATCAGTGCCCACACTGGCAACCCAATGAATGTAGAAAATGTCAGGAAACATATCGCACATGTGCTGCCGTTGGTGCCGAGTGTTTTACACGTCGCTGCTTATTCTCTTACTTTACGTATGCATGTTTCTGTAAAATAACACATGCAAACAATTTCAGAGCTCCACGTTTAGGCTGTGCCTAAATATTGATATGATGCGTTTAACTCTTCTCTGAATATTTATCATGATTTAAGCTAAAGTAATGAAAGCTATGTATTAGCGAACTAGCTAGATACTGTCCGCGGATCTTTACCTCAAGTCGGGATCTAGAGGTTCACCGCCTGTGGTTGCACTTAGACATTTGAAAATGAGAAGCATGCAAGAGGGTTACCTAGGCAACCAGAGCTAGCGGCAGGTGCGTGAATTGCTTGTGTCGCAAAGCTGTTTACTTGTGGCTTGATTTGGTTCCTGTGTGTTTGCTCTTGAGAGGCTTTGCAACAGTGCTTATTAGATAAATGTGTTTTGTCTTGGTTTGAGCGAACCAAAGCCATTCCTGTCATTCCTTCTAGTACCGCACAACGTGCTTTGCCTGGAACTCATACCTGTCAGTGCAGTGCAAGTCAAACACCAGACTAAAATGTGGCTTTTTCAGCTGTAATGTTATCCGAGGTCATTAGTACTGAATGAAAACTTGCTTTGTTCATACATCTGATTTTATATTTGTGTGTGTGTGTGTGTGTGTGTGTGTGTGTGTGTGTGTGTGTGTGTGTGTGGAAGGAACAGTGGTGCTTTATCTGGTAACTCATCGTTCTGATTTCATATTGCCACGTGTAGTGTGTGTGTGTGTGTGTGTGTGTGTGTGTGTGTGTGTGTGTGTGTGTGTAAGGAACAGTGGTGCTTTATCTGTTTTCTCTCGTAATGCGGTGAGCGCTGTAGATTAGCTGAGTGCAGTAATTAAAGTGACCCCGTGCCGGTGTATCAGATTAAATGTGATGTAATGGCTACACCACAATTCTTGATTCTGATTGGTGTTTTTGATTGTCTTTAACAGCACGCCTCGGACAGTAGTCCAACAGTACAATGAAAAATGTTTGTTTTTGTACAGAATGTTATGTTTTCCGATAAGTAGATAAGGATATCCGGTCCCCTTGAAAGTGTTGGAACGGCAGGGCAAATGGGGTCAGAATTCCAGCTTTCCTTTTTTAATCTTTACCTGAACGGCATAAACGACTTAACATTGTACCTTTTTTCAACTCGGATGAATTACTCCTAATTAGCCCCCATACTGTGTGTGTGTGTGTGTGTGTGTGTGTGTGTGTGTGTGTGTGTGTGTGTGTGTGTGTGTGCGCGCGCATTGAGACAGACAGAATTAAGGCCAGCTCAGACTGTAGCAGTGTGTGAAAACCAGGCTGTGCTTTGGCAGCTTGTGGAGGTTTATGGCTGAAGAATGGTGTCATTGTCCTCATGACCCCACACCTCCTGCTGTCATGTGATGATGCTGAAATGAGTTTGCTTTTGTCACTCTGGTTAAAGGATGGTGAGGGTGTTTGGAAGTGTGTTAGTCTGGCGTTCTGATGCCATTGTATGAGTCATGTGGACTGACTGGGAGCCCAACTTATTTTGATCTTTCTCTGAAAAAATCCGAAATTTATTAAGTAAAGTATATTATAAGGTGTGTGTGAGTGAGAGAGCAAGAGTGTGTGTGAGTAAGAGAGGGAGAGAGCAAGAGTGTGTATGTCTGAGAGTGACAGACCGAGAGTATGAGTGAGAGAGGGAGAGAGCAAGTGTGTGTGTGTGTGTGTGTGTGTGTGTGTGTGTGTGTGTGTGTGTGTGTGTGTGTGTGTGTGTGTGTGTGT
>JBCNYG010000019.1:5727378-5740565 GCA_039654305.1 Porochilus rendahli
GTACATACGTTAGTTGAATCATCTTCCCTGTGTGTCTGTGTGTGTGTGTGTGTGTGTGTGTGAGAGAGAGAGAGAGAGAGAGAGAGAGAGAGAACAGTTAGTATGTCTACTAAATTGTTTGAAGTTATTTTAGTCAAAATAGTACGGGTGGCAAAGTATTAGGGGGATGGGACTCACCAGGGAGCACCTGATACAGTGTCATCACTAGGTGGTGATTCGATTTGTACTGCGATTCCATAAATATCCTGATTTGATACGACAATTTTTTTCATCTTTTTTTTTTTTTTTAGGAATGGCTTCCATCCATTCCATCTGTTCTTCAGTATTTAGTTTCCTGACTTTTATTTCCGCACGTTGAAACTGAGGTTTTCAAACTTGATGTGATGGTCCCACTGCATATGAGTGCTGGGATTTTGTTTGTGTGTGAGTGACCTTGACCTACTTTTCAAGGTCACAGAGGCAAAACTGGATATTAGGTTTCTGGACATTCAATTCCCTTACGCTGAAGCCGGGGCTTTCAGACTTGGCGTTATTGTTTTATTTTGGCATGTTATGAAATGTAAAAGTAAGTTTTCATTCTTCTGAAGCTTTAAACCTTAAATTTTATTCAAGGGCAAATTATTTAGGGCGGCACCTGTAGAGCTATAGAAGAACTGGGCAATTTCTCCGCCTGAAATTCAAACCTGTAAGTTAGAAAAAGGAATAAATTTATTTTGGATTTATTGTGGAGCCAGTGTGGTGCTGCACTGATCAGCATATAAAATAATCCCGATAACGGAACAAGTTTTTCTCTCCTCTGTACTAAGCATCGAGTATGTGAATGATCTCCTCTTATTTGAACTGAGAGTACCACACTTGTATTAGTTAATTTCTTTTAAAAACTTGTGCTAAAAGGATTGGAACAAGGATTGAAAACTTTCCATGCAGGTAGAATTTAGTCCCACATTCCAGAACAAAAGCACCAATTTCTCTTCTTCTGTAGATGGTCACAGTATTGAACTATTCAATATTTGGTCACCTAACTCTAACACGACAAGCTTATAGAAAGCGCATCAATAACCCATAGCGCTCTAATGGGAGAGTTTTTGTTGCTGATTCTTAACGAGAGGTTATTACACACCAGATGATTTTCCATCTTTAACTTATTGTTGTTTTTTAAAGTGTTGGACCAGATAATGACAGATTCCACAGTGTCTTAATCCTTTTATTTCAAGAAACCACACACCTGAAGGTTCAGTCGAAATAGGATCACACACTCGGGCGATTTTAGAGTGGTGATTCGGGGGGAATTGGGAGCTCATCTCTTCTCATTCTGAGAAGTTCAGGGATAGAAATGCCAGGAGTGATCCACAAAAATGTAATAAATAAGGATGAACACTGGAAAAGAAGATGGTAGATGCTGCATGCACTCATAACTGGGAACAGGTTGGTGCCCTTATACATTTGGCAGCATGAGGTGGGAGTACGATAGCACAAGCTAGGATTTCAAGCTCAAGTTGTTGCATACAAGTGAAGGTGGGAGCGCAATGTGTCAGCATTAAAGAAATGAGTTAATTTTATGCATTTTCTCACCACCTCAGCGATGTTGTGTCACACTTGATGCTTCTCTGTCAGCTTGGTGTCATTGTCAGTGTTTCCGCACCTTATTTCAGAATACTTCAAGTTCGAAGTGAAGTGAGCTGATAGCATTTCACAAAATGTTAAAACACCTCATGAATTATATGTATGGAGGGAAAACTCCAACATAATTAAAAGTTAAATAAAGAGTTACTACATGCATTCATATGTGGGTTAATTAGAGTCTGCTGGAATTACTGCTTAAAGACCTACATGAGTACCTGAAGCGTTCACTCGGGTCTTTTTGGAAATCTCATTACCGTGTGGGGGTTTGTAGTACCTGTGCAGTGGATTCTGGAGCGGTACACAACGTTTTCTTCTGGTTTCTATTTTCTGAATCTTTATTTTATGACTTACAAGAGTGGACAGAAAGCCGAAGTAAATAAAACACTAATATAAAGTTTTGTAAATAATTTTTTATATGTATGTACATGTGTGTGTGTGCGTGTATGTGTATATATATATATATATATATATATATATATATATATATATATAAATAATATATACACATATACGCACACTCGCCCTGACAATAGTTAACAGTCAGTATCGTTAATGGCGTCCGTTTGCGGTGATTTGCGTGTGTGTATCTCCAGCACAACAAAATTAATTTATTTCCAGTCTAACAGCTAGAAACAGTATTTTCTCAGTGGCGTTCTGAGTGCTTTTGCAAAGGAGTATTTCAGACTAAACACAGTTTATAACAAAGGGACAATGTACAGTAAACCGCTCATTATGGTGAAATAGCACTGCAGTTACGTTATGGTAAAACAAGCCCTGACTGAGGAGTCTGGGGTGAGAGGGGTTATTGTCTCCACTAGACTCGCTCCTTGGCAACGTTATGTCACAGACAGCAACAGTTTAAGACATAACCTGATCGTTGAACGTTATCACAACTGAATGCTCAATTCTGATTGGCCAGTTACAAAGTGCATTAACTAATTTTGAGTGATCTGGTCTTGGACACGTGACTAATTAATCTCATTATACAAGAAGTATGTGCTGGTATTGACGGGTTAGTGGAAAGTCAAGCAAAGTATTCCAAAAAATGGGGAGAATGTACATTCATGGTTTTTGTCAGACCGGCTCATCCAGAGCGACTTGCGTATTTTTTTTTCTCATTAATACAGTTGAATATTAAGGGCATTGCTCAAGGGCCCAATGGTGGCAGCTTGGTTGTACTGGGACTTGTACCACTGACCTTCTGATCAGTACTCCAGAACCACTGAGCCACCACTGCCCCATACTGCAGCAACATGGACGAATCCAGGGAGCGATGGAAAAAACGGGCACAGTGAAGTTTCACTGATTTACTTTTAAGCTTATCAGTTAACTATATTTGCACTTAATTTATCAAAAAGCCCAAAGCTGTGTTTACCCAGAAAATGGTCTTGCGTTAACAAACGTTGGCGTGTCAGGTAGTAGAGAGACTGTTTTTGGGTTTTTTTCAGTACGTTGGCTTGTTTTGCTCATGTTTCACCATTTCTACTAATCATTTATAACCCATGTGATGATGAACGATGTGCTTAGTCATTCCAGCATGCCGGCTTATTTGCACAAGGCTAAACATCCTCTGCTTATTAATAAGCTTTGTAGCTCCACTCCAGTCTAAAGAATATAATGTTGGTTTTGGGTAATTAATTACACTCGTGCTAAGTGCACTGATTACTGTAAACATTTTGTGTTTTCAGGTGTGTGAGTTTGTTCAGGCAGAATCCTGTACACTGTGGTGACCGTACTGTTCTAAGATGCTAACTAAACTGGTCTGGATGTGATTAATTAAATGAGGAGTGAAACAATGCTGTCGAATTGAGCTAATTGGTTTAATCTTGGGAGTGCATTCGTGACCCCATGAAGAGGTAAAGAGGCAATGGACCCCATGTACTTGGGCTCTAAGAACTTCGCGTCTAGCTGGAAGATCTTCCTGCCTGAATGATATGACGGCGATTCAGAAAACAAATCCACATCGATTATATGGTATTAGGGTCGAATCAGGTGGTTTTAGTTTGAGAGCGAATCGAATTTGAAAACATTTAAACCCGAGTCAGTTCCTTTACTCTGGATAGTATATCAAATGGTTTCTGGGGCATTTCGGGTCTTGATTCATGTTTACTGTCTTTTGGTTTGTCTTTTTGAGGAAATTTAGTAAATAAAAACAATGAAAAGTGAAGAATAAAAATGTGTTAAGAAAGTATTTGTGCTTAAGAGGTTGGATTAGATCTCCTATCAGGATCTTGTATTGATAAAGGTAGGATTGCTCGAGTTGATCAAAATTTGATGTAGGTTTTTTTTCCCCCCTTCCAAGTTCGATGGATATGTAAAGGAATCAGTTGGTGATTTTATATAAAAGTTTAAAATGTTCAGGTTTTGGTGTCGGGCTAGTATTGCATCTCATGCAGGATGGATTAACAGCTCACACTTGGTATCCCTTGGATATGCCTCAGGCTTCCCCTTATCAGGACGAGTGGTTACTGGAGATAAACACCTAAACAAATGTATGTCTTTGTATTGGATTAGTTTTGCCAAGGGGGGTGGTGTGATTATCTCTAGCTCTGTGTGTTTTTATGGTTTTTAATTCCTCCATATCTGTCAGACCAGTACTGCTTGCACACATCTGGAAAGATCACAGCTGTATTTGTCCTCTTGTAAAATAAACATTAGAAATAATACATATTTTGTCAGAAAAGTTTGGATTTCAGTTAGGAAGCTCTCCCTCCAGTCGGAGAGTTTTCACCCCATCACCCTTTTTCAGTAAAGAATACCTCAAAGAGGTTTCTTCTTTCTTTCATCTTCTGCTAAAACTAGTTCAGGTTTAGTACACAGCAGAATTAACAGTTATGTACCAAAGAGATGGTGGATGTCCCTGACCGTTCTGTTCGGCTGGGCCATGGGGCATTTTCGGAAATGCCCTGCGTTTTTATAGAGGTAGAAATGATACAGGATTGTTCAGATTGATTGATTAATTCTTCAAAACAACAGTGTGGTATATATTGTGAATGTAATAGTAATGATTATTTGATAGCTATGTGAAGTATGGATTTGTAGTTTGGCAGTCTGGTTGATAGGAGAAAAAAAATGTTGGCCTTCGCCACCAGTGTAGCAGCACATCCCTGTTTTAATAAACACTACACAAGGACATCTTACAGTTTGTTTAAAATCATGACAGAAGCAGGTGAGCTACTAGCGCACACATGAGCAAGTGCAAGAGCTGTGTAACATCATCTCTTTAACTTTACGAGATTAAGTGTAGAGTTTATGGAAACACACGTAAAAGCAAATAAGATTTATGCAGTTTATATTTTCACCTATTTTGACTATTACACAGGCAGTTCAGGTGAGCTCTGTGCTTAGAGCCGAGCTGAGTCGGCGTCTGCTTAGGCTGCTCATTCAGAGTTTAGTCCATGCTACACTGAGCTGAAAGTAAACTGTGCTCCGTGAAAGTGTTTCAGTATATGCTACACAGAAATGCAAGAAAAATAAACTGGAAGGAGTTTGTTTATTTTTCCATTTTAAAGCTTGATGATTAAGTTGCGAACTAGTGGACCAGTTAGAGCAAGCCATTCCCATGTAGTGTAAGTTCTACTAATAGTATACAGCAGTAAAAAACATTCTGGCTTTCGGAACTAAGCCGAAAAGCTTAAAAGTTAATATCTGTTAGGACTTGGGGATGCTTTTCTATAGCTTAATCCCATGCAGAGCACTGATTGTGACATTTGTGATAGAAAGGGGAACACTAATTACGAAACATTCCTTGGTGATGATGTGGAAGAACATGAGCGAGTCAATACTGAGTGACTGTTGATGGTTGTGTTCACCTAAAGTGTTTCTTGTCCATTGCAGAGCATGTGACTTTGACATGACGGGGTTGTTAGTAGACAGAGAAAACCCGTGATTAAAAATGTTTTTTGTGCACCTTTTAAGGCATCAGATGTCCAACTCTTTGAATTAGACTTTTCTTGGTCTTAAACTGGGATGATTTGTGGTGGTTTGTCTGCATGGAGATCAATTTGTGCAGTTAAATATTCTCTTCTTAAAGTTTTTTTTTCTCCATTCCAGTAAACTTCAAGGCCTTTAACATGTGTTGTGTTTTTATAACGTGGCATTGCCCAAATGGGGGGAAAAAAGGTTGATAAGATACAAAGACCGTGTGTTCTGAGATCTTATCCATGTTATGGTTCATAGGGGTTGCAAAGAACGCTCGCCGTTAGCGTGTGGAATTCACGAGTGGGAAGATGATTAAAAGGCAGAGGTCATAGAGTCACTATGGAAATTACAGCTGGGGATTCCTCTTCATCCCAGCAACTCACAAGCAGCTGTTTGTCCCCGCCTGTTCGTAGAAGTCAAGTCATTTCTACACTGTGTTTTATAGCTTAGTCCAAAGTGTCACCGTTTTCTGACCTTAGGATTGATTTCAGTGTAATACGATATGAAAATTGCCGGTAAGTGCACTCAAGATCAATATGGTGAGCCTGATTTAAGTGGTGCTAATTCCCAAGTCAGTCAATAAGAATGACTAGGAGCTTTCTTTTATCCTTTTTTTAACCAAACAAGAACCATATGCCAAATAACTTAATTTACCTTTGAAATATCACAAAGTGTGCACTGAGATTACTTGTATGATGGTGTTCATTAAAACCCAAGTGCACATGCAGGATTTTGTTAAACAGACTGGAATATCTGCGACTTATGTTTGTTTCTTGTCCCTCAGTACTTTGTAGGCTCTGAGACAACAGGAGCACCGTGATGGCTAGCAAAAAGGGTGGTCATGTTGACCAACCCCTGCTCTCGTCCTTCAGGCCATCTTCAGCTCCTAAACTAAATGTTCAGCGCTCTCTGTCCAGAGAGACCATCTCCATCCATTTCTCTGCGATGGGCAAGGAAGAGGATCAGGAGGAAGAAGGCATATACAGACCATCAGATCTATCAAGCGACGCCATGATGAACAGTCCAGGTGTAATCACGGCCTTGGAAGCAAGCGAAGACCTTGTTCTTGAAGGGGATGCGGAGATGAAATGTGTCCATACTGTTGATGTAGTTGAGTCTGTACCAGCTGTGTCAGATCAACAGGACACAAAGAAGAAGGAAGGCACTTCCTCTGCCTCTGCTGAGCCTACAAAGGGGCCAGGATCCTCGACAGGCTCCACTAACTCTTCGCCTTCCAAATCCGTGTCCCTTCCCTCAATGGACAAGGCCTTTCTCAACATCATGAAGTCTTTGTCTACAGAGTTGGAGCCCCGTGAAGGAGTCCCAGCACCTCCTGCTTTGCGTCATCGGCAGTTAATGAAGAATCTGGTCAAATCTTTGTCCACGGACACGACCCAGGATCCCACAGGATCAAACCGCTCTTCAGACTCCCGTCTCAGCCTGCCGCTCTTCAAACAGTTCACCCAGTCCCGGAACACTACAAGTGCAGACTCCAAAACTGCTCCATCATCTCCATTAACCTCACCCGATAACCGCACCTTCTCCTTCAAGGTGTCCGAGGTGGAGGCGCGCATCGAAGACACGAAACGGCGTCTTTCAGAAGCCATTTCGGATCCTTTGCAGTTGATTAGCAAGTTTATCGGGGACGAAGCTTCCAGTATTTACAGACCTAAACCTGTATCATCCAGTGCCACGGAATTGACAAGTTTTTCCACTCTAAATGGCCATCTTGAAAGCAACAATAATTACAGTATCAAGGAAGAAGAAGGTGACCTGGATGTTGAAGGTGCTACCACAGAGGCAACTGAGCTGGCCTCAGCTGCTGACAGCAAGACTGCCAAACCTTCTCCGTCCTCTCTGGGACTAGACAAGTGCTCCATGTCAGCACTGGCCAAGCAAGACGATGAAGAGTTCTGTGAACTATACAGTGACGACTTTGAGTTTTCTGTGGATACTGACGTCCAAGATGATCATTCTGAGGACACGAAGCCAGGAAGCATCGTGTCCAAGCCTGCCAGTCAGAGCACAAATACTTTCAGAGAAGATGAGATGGAGTCAGAATGTAGTATTCCACATATGACTTTGTTAGTGCTGACCATCATTACATATGGATACTTTGTTCTCCCTTTGCCCACTTACCTCGGAGGAATGCTGCTGGGCATAGCACTAGGGTTCATGCTAACCATTGGTATAGTTTGGCTAACAGGCCCAAAGCTACCAGGAATTCAACGTTTTAGTGCGCTGAGGGATTTGTGGAACGTGGCGCAGTTGGATATCAAAGAACCAGGCATCTTCAAGGTAGGTATTGTCTCTAAAAAGTAGTTTATTGTATATTAAAGAAATTATTACCATGGCACATACTTTGGCAGAAAGATTCATTGCTTACTGACAGCTTGGATTGGAAGTTGTTTTTTTGGAAGAGTTGATTTGCATAGGATTGCCAAGAATGCTGTCCTTACGAATGGGTAAGGAATTTTGAAAATGTGGCCCTACAGGTTTTCCAAAGTGCTCATAGTTGTTGGTTGATTTTGACTCTGATAATCTACAGCACATGACCAACCAAACAAGAAGCCAAAACAACACGCTAATGGCATGGCTAGTTCTGAAGAAAACTTGGCAACCGAACCAAATAATGAGCATTAAAGCCACAAATGAAAAGACAATACAGAAAAGAAGGCTTGATACTAAAATCTTTGAAGACTTAGACCACCTCTGGAAGTAAATGCACTTTTGTAATGTAATGTTTACATTGAGAAATATGCTGCCCTGTCAAAAAACTACCTGGATTTAAATCAGAAAACATGCAAGAACCTTTGATTGAATACTTACTGCAGTGACTTGTATGTTTCGTCTGTTTCCCCTTAACTTATGTATTGAGTAGCTTCTCATTTCTTAACCAAAGCATTTCAGAAGATGCATCCCATCATCATGGAAAAGAGGGCACTCTGAGAAGTGTCAAATGATTGGCCTGCGTCAAGCAAATAAGGAGATGAAAGGATTGGAATTGAGTTGCGAACTGTCCAATGCATTAATAAAACCCGGAAATTTTTTTCCGAACAATCAAATTCTCGCAAGAAATTTGGTTGAACCAAAAAATGGAAAAATATAAATTGACTGACTGTGATCAGAAATCATAATAATCCAATCAAAGGATTGGGATTAAACAGCTGTCTGGAAATTTCACTTCTTAAGAATAACAGTTTGCTAGCTAACATGACGCTCAAACTCTGGAGCAATAGAAAAAGGTTGTGTGATCTGGTGAGTCCTGATTCACCCTATTCCGGAGCATATGGCTGTGTATATCCTGTGGGAAGAAAGGTTTCATGTTTGTGTCTATAGTCTTCTGACAAAACCAGATGGGAAAGTAATACAATAAAATCTAGGTTATGTTTAAATGGATTTGTCAGAGCAGTGACACTTTTGAGGGTTATGGTGAGTAAGAGTTCCTATTTCTAACTGCAAGCTTTATAACACTCCATCACACTCATTCATTCATTCATTCATTCATTTGCTAGATCGCATAATCCATCTAGGGTCATCTCAGCTGACTGTGGGTGAAGGCGGGATACACTTCGGACAGCTCACCAACCCATCACGGCCAACACTCACAAAACCATTCAACACTCACAAAACCATTGTAATGTGCATGTCTTTGGACTGTTGGAAAACCGGAGTACCTAGAGGAAACCCACGCAAGCACGGGGAGAACATACAAACTCCACACCGAAACACCCTCACCAACCACCCTCGGGACTCAAAGCCACGACCTTCTTGCTGTGAGGCGGACGTGCTAACCACTACACCACCATGCCGCCCTGATGTCATACCTCTGTTTGTGTTAATGTTTAGTATACATAGAACACCGAACATGTGTCCTCTAGCAGCATTACGTACCAGGAATAAATCTGCCAATTGTGTCATGAATAAGTAGTACTACTGTATCTTCTTGTCTTTTATATAACATCTTATAAGCATTTGTGCTGAAATTAGCTGCTTTGTGTCCTGCAGGGTTGGATGAATGAGATTCACAACTACAACCCAGAAACATACCATGCAACACTGACACACTCCGTGTTTGTGCGCCTGGAAGGCTCCGCTTTGCGGCTCTCCAAACCCAACAAGAACATCTCCCGGCGAGCCAGTTACAATGAACCCAAACCAGACATCACGTACATCAGCCAGAAAATCTACGATCTTACGGACAGCAGGGTGTGTCAGCGCGGAAGGAAGATTTACCTTCTCCTCTGTTAAATATGTTACTAATCTCTCATCTGACGAAATATAAATCTTTTTGATTGACGGCACACGATTGCTCCTGTTACATTTGAGTTCGATGTATCATGGGGTTTTGTTTAAAACAAAAAAAACACACCATTCCAGCATGCAGACACCGCCCCAGGTCATCACGCTTGTCTAATTTTAACCCGCCCCTCCTTCTATTCAGGTGTCCTTGGTGCCCCAGAATCTCGCCAGGAAGCGGGTGTGGAACAAGAAGTACCCAATACGCATCGAGATGGCCAAGCAGGACGACTTCATGTCCAAAGCAGAAGCAGACCGAACCTCAGAAGAGAAGGAGAATCAGGAAATTGCAGGCTCACAGGAGGGAGGAAGGGTAGGTTCAGACCGTGAACCACCCACCATCTACTTGTTTGGAAGGACAGGAAGGGAAAAAGAGGAGTGGTTCCGGAGAATACATCTAGCCTCGCAACTCAAATCTGAAGCAGCTAAGAAGGCAGCGAGCCTGCCGACTAGCAGGAGTGGTGAGTGTGTGAGCTGCTTCCTGTCGGTCAGTGCTAATAATAATGTCAATATAGATTTATTTGGTGAGCTGCATAAATCTAGGATGTGCACCCATTTAAATCAATTCTCTGTGTCAGTAATGGTCACCTTGGGTATTTTCTGGAATCCAATCACAATGTGTGCATAGGACCCTATTGTTTTTTTAATGTTTTTTTATTTTACCAACTCTTTGGTCATTTTGATGCTTAGCATGCTGAAAAAAACGTATGAAACTTGGCGTAAACATCAGAAACAGTCGCCATTGTGTTCTTGCAAAAACTGGACCCTGGGGTACAATAGTGTTCCTTGTGTCAGTTTCATGGCCTTCCAGTTTCACCAACATGCACCACATCTGATGGTTTTCTTTAACACAGAAAATCCCTGTACAGTTACATCCATGGACTCCCAATTGGAAGTCGGCCATT
The DNA here is from genome assembly GCA_039654305.1 of Porochilus rendahli. Lineage (NCBI taxonomy): Eukaryota > Metazoa > Chordata > Actinopteri > Siluriformes > Plotosidae > Porochilus > Porochilus rendahli. The sequence goes on from JBCNYG010000019.1 coordinate 5,738,127, forward strand.
TTGGTTTTGGTTCTTCTTGTCCACTACTGAAGTGTTTAAAAATTATTTTTAATAAATATCTTCTGAGAGATTCATCATATCCAAATCAAATTTGAACTCCAGTATCTTTAAATTGTTACCAGTATGAGGTGATATAACGACAGGTGGCTCAGTGCAAAAGTGAAGTAATGTTATAAAATCGTACTATAGATGGTGCGTTGATGGAGTCTATCTCATTCTGTCTGGCTCTCTCTGAAGTGTGTCCACTGCCGTGTTGCTTACTTTGCCAGACTATTCAGAAAGCTCCCACTCTTAACCTTAGAACCCACCTGGCCTGTTTTTCCGCCTGTCTGTTTTGCGTATATACCCCGCAGGCCAGTAAACCATATTATGTTTATAATTGGATGTCGTTTTCAGCCATTCAGAACAAATTTTACGTCCACGCATGGCTTTTGAATGATCCGGGGGCTCCTTCCGTCTTGCATCAGCACCTTTCGAGCAATCGGGCGATTTTCATCAGGATCAATTTTTGCCAATTTAAAGGCGTCATCATGTCAGTGCTGCACAGACACCGCACATGATCCTTTCAGATTCAGAAGATGAAATAATAATTAAGACAATGAAAGGGAATTTGAAAGCGAGGACAGCAGTGTATCCGTAATATATTGAGTGCATTAAACAACAATAACACTGACATAATTGATCCAAGCAACGAATCATAACAGGGTATTATATATAAAATTATAAATTCGGGAGCAGCTGTGGCCTAATAGTTAGAGAAGGGGGCTTGGGACCTAAAGGTCGCTAGTTTGATTCCCAAACAGCAGGAAAAATGTGTGTCAGCAGGGGGAATGAGCTGCACCTCCCCTTCCTCCACATTAATGATTGAAAGGCACCTCTCCAGGTGCCACAATGTGTGCCAGCCCACTGCTCCAAGTGTGTGGGTTTGCTCCCTGTGTACGTGTGTGTGTGTGTGTGCTCCCTTTGGATGGGTTAAAGGCAGAGGCAAGAATTTCCCATGCGTGATTAATACAGTATTTTAAAAATAATAATAATTTAAAAAAGTTAAGTCACTCGATAAAGGTGTCTGCCAAATGCCTTAAATGTAAAACAGCTATCAGCAATCTACTACTTTCATCTGGGTGTTATTTTTCTCCTTGCACTTTGTAAAAGTTAAAAAAAATTTTTAACATAAATTGAAACTAGGTGTAGATCAGAACTGCATTTATAAATAAGGCTTTGAATAAATGTCACACCGTAGTCATATCGTTTGTTTTGTCATGTAAATTGTTGTCATGTTGTTGCTGTCACTTGCTTGTTTCTTTGCTGAAATCACAGCTATATTTAAAATAGGTCACCTTGTAGCTTTTGTTTTGCTTGCGAGTGTGAACATAGCAGGCTTTTAAGAGCCGATGTGATTTTATTAACTAGTGTGCGTGTATGTGCTTGTCTGTCTAGCTCCTGCACTGTCCCACAGCCGCAGCAGTAGCCGAGGCAGTCTGGATGAGCTTGCGTCGTCCCAGGCAGCTAAGAAAGATTCGAGTGCAAGTGCCAGACCGAAGTCTCTGCTGGAATACAGTGTCTACATGGCCAAATACACCGGCTCTTCTAAAGCAGCCAGTGCCAACACCAGTCCTGGAGAGAGCCCACACAGCAGCCCCGGGGTGGGCAAAAAGGTAGCTCTCATGGAAAAGAGATGAGATGAGATGAGTTTTTCACAAATAAGTCTAGTCTTATTATAATTTTACCCTAATTATATATAAATAGTTTATTTTGCCTCTTTATTAAATAAAATAAAATGATATGTTGCAGATTTATTAATTTTTTTTTTTTTTACATGACCCTTTTTTAGATTATGATGGATGTTGTTTTGTTGTTTTTGTTTTTTTGCACCTTACAAAAAAAATGAAGGTCACATGATGGTAAGAGGTCACATGAGTGTGTTGGAGTCTGTGCATGAACGTGAGCTCCTGTGTGTTTCCGCTTACCTGGACCTTCAAATCCAATAACACCCTGATTAAAGTGATCGTACAATATTCAGACACTTTTAATGATTCTGCTGTCTGTCTGCGAATCAGTTGCCAAGCAGCCCAGTACAAGAAAAAGAGGAGGCGTCCGTGAGCTGGCTGAACGCTATGATTGGCCGGATTGCGTGGGACTTCTTCAGGGAGCAACACTGGTCTGAATGGGTGTCGAGGAAGATCCAGATGAAGCTCAGTAAAATCAGGGTACGTGTGATGAGATGATTATTCGTGTAACGTTGATGACGTGCTACAGTACGGCTTTAAATTGCGTGAAAGTCCCAGACATGCTACAGTTTATGGACACCTGGTCATCACCCATATGTTGCTTCTTCCCAAAGTTGATGCCACGTTGTTAAAAGCACACAAATGTGCAGATTGTCTTTGTCTTTTCCCTTCATTAGAGAGATCCTAAGTGACTCAAACCGGTTCTAGCATG
>JBCNYG010000019.1:5748109-5775298 GCA_039654305.1 Porochilus rendahli
GTCGTGTCGTGTCGTGTGACACACACACACACACACCCCCCACCCGCCAAACCAGCTACCATGTCTTCATTTGCATATTTGCGACAGACCACCTCCGAATCTACCAGGATGCCCATGGTTGTCCCAGCCACAGGTGGCATAGTGCTTAGCAGGTCCGCGTCATAGGTAAAAGGGTCTTGGGTTCGGGTCCCGGGCTGCGGCATTTCAGTGTGGAGTGTGCATGCTCTCCCTGTGCTTGCGTGCATTTCCTCCCACATCCAAAGCCATGCGCTTGAGGCAACTGGCTGTTCCAAACTGCCCCATGGTGTGAGCGTGCATGTTGAAACGCAGCAAGCTAAGGCTAGACACACAACCATTCACGATGTCTTTGCACGTCTGGGTGTTTAGTAAAGAATTTAAATCTACTATAGTAATGACAGTGTTGTTGTTGTTGTTGTTGTTGTTGTTGTTAAACACACTAAGCATATAGAATTGTATAGAATTGAATTGCATGTCTGAGTTATGTCTGATTTCAGTTTTACTTACTAGCTCCCCCCTTTTTTTTTCCACTTCACCTTTTGTTTTGGTTTGTTTTTGAGGGGTGGAGTGCAGGCCAAGTAACATTCCTATAGATTTTGGTGGTGATTTTCTGGATCAAATTCTGGATCCAGGACTTTTTTACATTGTGTGAAGTGTGGTATTACAGCAGGTCCAGCAGGGGGTGCTGTGTACTTTTTTTTGGGCTTGGCAGAGGTTTGTCGAGTGATTTACATTCATCCTTTTTACACGACTGAGAAATTAAGGCTTAAGGGCTTGCTCAAGGACCCAACAGTGGGAGCCTGGTGGTTCTGGGGCTTGAACCCCTAACCATCTGATCACTAACCCAGAACTTTAACCACTGAGCACCGAGTTTCCTTTTAGCATATCATGGCTTTATTTCTATTTAGCTAGAATAATGTTATAATACATTATCTGTTTACTCCTGTTCCATACCTGTAGCTTGGGTGTTATGTGTTTCTTCAGCGTTTGAGCCATGCCTCCTACCTAAACTTCTCTTCGCTCTGATCCCCACAGAAAATCCTTGTGATGCCAAACATGGACGACATCTGGCTCACCGTCATGCACTCTGCAATGGACCCTCGTTCAGACACGCCCTTGATTGCAACAGAGAGCAAAGGAGCCATGGCAGTCCCCGATGCTGACGTCCTGCCCTCCGAGGGGCCATGAAGGACCCGTACACATTCCAGTATTTCACCAAATAAGAACTGGGTACAAAAAAAAAAAAAAACAGTGGTGGTTTATTATTCATTTTGAAGGACTCGTGGAGGATGGAAAGGCAATGCTGCTTTAATTAGTTTATTAATTAGGAGGTTCATTCCTGTGGAAGAGTTATACGAGTGCGGGTGTGGAGAGTAAGAGACGACGACGACGATGACGTGCAATTAAAAGCTATGAAGGAAGATGTGAGGACTGGGTGAATGTTTAATCAGGTAAAGACGGGATATCTGTGTGTAGGAGTGCTTTGAGCACTCTGGGGTTTATAATGACGTGTGACAGAGCAAAAGATGTTCGGGTCGACGTTTTTGGAGAGCAGTGATTACGCTACGATGTAGTACACGCTAAACATCCATGGAGATCGTTTGGGTTTAGCGTTTCTCGTGAACTAATACACCTGATTTGGGTCTTGTACGAATGATCATACTCTTTCTGAGTTGATAGTGTGGATGACGCACACGGTCATGGTGTAGATGGAAGATTGAAAGACTCACTTGTATGGGACGGCAACCCTAAGCCATGTGGTGATTTTTTTTTCTCTCTCTATTGAAATGCTTACATTTTTTGTTGGATTTGTTGATCCTGGATCAGCTTTTACAAATAATGTGCCTCAGTACACTGCCCGTCATGAAGTATTTTTTTTTTTAAGAAGGCTAATTATTGTGTAAGTGAGTTTATACAACAGTGTGTCAAGGTTTATGGGTATATGAAGACATATGATCTTATGACCTGCATTTAATAGAGTACTGGCATACTCTGATGCGTACGTCTCAACCAGGGATCTCCAGTCTTATCCGCAAAGGGTCAGTGTGGGTGCAGGTTTTCAACCAACTTCAACCAAGCAGTAGCCACACCTTCCACCTGTTTCAACCACTAATCTAAAAAAAGAGAGAGAGAAAAAGGACAAAAATAGATTAATAGATAGTGCTTAAATTTTGAAGCTGGCTGGCAGCCGTCTTGGTGAGACCACTTAAGACCACTTAACATGAAAGTCAATGACTCAAATAACATGAAAAGATGGCAAAGTGGAAATAATTGTGTCCAAGATAAAACCTTTTTTTCAAAAGTTGTGAGGTCATGTTGGTGAAGTTATTTCTTTTTTAAGGTATTTTATCCTTTAGCAGTAAAAGTTTCAGGGCTTTTAAGCTATATTGGCTTTCTTGACTCTCATCTTGAGATCTTCATCTCACAAAGATGGCTACCACCTGGCTTCAAAATTTAAGCACTAATGTACAATACAGTCTTTTTTGTTATTATTTATTTATTTAATAGTAGTATTTTTTTTTAAGATGAGTGATTGAAACAGGTGGAAGGTATGGCTACTGCTTGGCTGAAGTGAAAACCTGCACCTCCACACCGGCCCTTTGCTGATCAGATTGGATATCACTGATCTAAACAAACAGCTAAACAATAGACCCGAGTGTCTCACTTAAGCAGATGATAATGATCCACAATCTCTGTATAAAGTAAATGATCAAAACCCATATCGGCACCTGCATCCTTGGACAACACTGTGTTTAGGTGTGTTTATGATCCGTACCGGTTTATACCGCTAGCTCTTTTCTACATAGCGCTGGACTAAAACAAGACTTCCGCTCTCTAAATCAAGAGCTGCACCTTTAACCCGATAGGGACGATCTATATGGTTTCGCCTGTCAATAACTAAATACTGTGATTCTAACACTACACTAATAGCGGTGTGGGTGTAAAGATACTCTGTCTAGCAGGAGCCTTACACACGTTAACTGGTTAACACACTAAGAGTGATTTTAAACTAAGCCAGATTCGTCGTAGTACTGATACTGTACAATGATGTCTAATTTAAAGGCAATATGTCTTTTTTTTTTTCTTCTTTTTTTTTTTATAAATTAAATTTTTTCCCATAATGTTTTTGTATTTGGAAATAATCTGGGCATGTTTGGTGGCCTGGGAAACCCTGCATATGGTGAATAAAATTGTAGTACCAATCTTTTTTTCTACATGAATCTCAATCACAAAGCAAGCTGTAATTTTTTTTTTTTATTTGTCATAAATTACAAATTGCTCCCTTAAATTCCCTGACAATCACTTTTCTAATGTTGGGTACCTTATTAACATCAACACACTAACATTCCCTGTAGAGCCATTGGTTCTCCAACTATATATACTGCAAAACATGATGTGGTCACCAAGATGACGTATGATTTACTAAGAAAAGTTCTTACAGTTTAGCCTTTGGTGGCTTCGCGGTTAGCACGTCCACCTCACGTCCTCTGGGTTACTCCGGTTTCCTCCGACAGACCAAAGACATGCACATTAGACTAATTGGCTGCTTCAAATTGCCCCTAGGTGTGAATAGTTGAGTGTGTTGCCTTGTGATGTTTGGCCGAGCTGTTCAGGGTGTACCCAGCCTTCGTTCAGTGTTGTTCAGCAAATGAGTGACCGGGTGAGTTTAGCCTTTGCTTTGGCTTGCACTTCGGCCCAAGTCTTCGGTTTTACCTGGTAACGAATAATCTAAAAGGGTTTTCTTATGATGCATGATGGTACATGATGTGCATGTGTGCTTCATATCTTTATTTTATTAAGTACAAAAATGGTCACATGATCAAAACTGGACCAAAAACAAATGAATGAGTTTTTTTTTTCTTATAAACACATTCTTTATCGTTACACTAAACCAGAATCATCTTAGTTTCGAGTACCTGAGGGCAGTGTGTTTGTTCGGGTGCTTATGAAGGGTGTGCTAGTACAATGCAGCACTGTGCAAAAATTTTGGCACCCTGACTTTGTTACTGTGCCTAAGACTTTTACAGGTGTGTGTGTGTGTGTGTGCGTGCGCATAATACAGTATGTAGCAAGATGGACAGTAATGAATGTATAATTTTTGTATTTTGTGTGTGTGTGTGTTTGTTTGTGTGTTGGGGGCGGTGTCTGGTGTAACCTGTTCATGCTACTATACAGAGTTTATTATTTGAGATTAATTCAAAAACCAATGAAATGTATATAAATATATGTCCAGCCAATTTGCCTAAAAGGAATTGATTTCTATTTTAAACACGTGTGACATTCCCAACCCAGGTACAACTGCCTATGTCCGTGCATCCCCACCACCATCTTTCTTTTGTATGTCTGAGGTGAATAAACAGATGTCAAATGCTCACTAATGTAATGGGTGTCTTGATCACCATTGAGCCATAATGGTTTTGTGAACCTGGGCTTGTTTAAGATGTTAGTATAATTTCTTGAGATCTCACTGTATTTTTGGATCAAACAGGGTTTTTTTTTGCCTTCTTCCCACTTTATTGTCATCTGTTTACTTCTGTATGTTTCCACAGCGAAGGACATGAACTTGAACAGAACCTCAGCGGTTTTATTCGCGCTTGTTTGTAATAAATTAGACGCTGTTCTTGTATTGCTTTCTGAATGATGTAGCCTTAATTTTGGGAGCAGAAGTGGGGTTCATTCATAGGTATCGACTTAACCGGAGTGAACAGGTGTTTTTGTTGGTTTTTTTTGTTTTTTTTAATTCATGGCACTGTGTGTTGAACATTGTGACATCATCGATAAACCAGTTAAGCGACCCAGGCTCACACACAAAGGAAATGAAGAATTGAAAATAACACAAATAAAATAATACTGTGATACTGTATTTCTTGTGTATCCTGGTACACTCAGACACTCTAATCATGCAGATGTGGCCGAGCCGGGGCGTACGTACAGATCTTTCCCTTAAATTGAAATCCGAAATGTTATAAATATTAATTGCTTAATAACATTCTGAGTGTCATTTTATTTTTCATTATCTGTTGATCAATTTTCATTATCTATTGATTATTTCATCAACAGGGAAGGAAATCTGTAAGTCTGCTAATGATTTTTTTTTTTAATTATTTATTTATTTTGCCTCAAATGTAGTTTAAGTAAACAAGGTTAATCTGTATTACTGAATCCTCGGTGAAAGGAGGCGTCAGGCGAATGATGCTCTATATTAATAATGAAGGCTGTAAGTGGATCAGGAATCTGTGCGTGCTATGACGTGTGCCAGACTGTATCAGCATCAGCACAGTATTAATAATAGATTTGCGACTTCCTCTCTTTGGTCGCTTTCTCCTGTACAAGTGTCCTTTTTTTGTTTATCAAAATGTTAAAACTTTATGACTATCTTTTTTTTTTTCCTTGAAAAATTTAAATAAAGATTTTTCTTATTTGTCCCAGTTTAAGTGTCATTATATCAACATGGTACATGTACAGTAGTTTGAGGGAACCAGGTGTGAAATTTCCTTAGAAACCATTTTGTGGATGTACATTTACAGTTTTGTATCTCATCCAGAGCGACTTACAATTATTATTTTTATACAACTGAGCAATTGAGGGTTAAGGACCTTGCTCAAGGGTCCAAAAGTGGTGACAGTGGGGATTGAACCACTGACCTTCCGATCAGTAACCCAGCGCCTTAACCACTAAGCCACCACTGCCCTGGTTAAGATGTAGTATTACACCCTACTAGCACGGAGCCGGAGCTTATCCTGGTTGCAGTAACGCCAGTCCATTGCAGGTTACCTTCCCAGTATTCTGACTGGTACCAATTTATATGGACCGAGGCACACTTATCTTACATGGATTCGAACCTATGACCACCAGTACATTGGCCCCTGAATGTTATGTTGGCAGTCTGTTGTGCCCAAGCCTACTGGCTCATCCGTTCCTGTGATGCTAGTCCATCGCAGGGTACCTTCCCAGTATTCTTACTGGTACCTTTGCTGGGTGGATAGAGGTACACTCTTTTGTGGTTGAGAGCCACAGTGGCGGTCAAACGAGGATTCAAACCCACAAACTCTTGATCATGAGCCAAGCACTCAAACCAACTACACCACTGGCTGAGGGATGTGTTGGGGTAATGGTGCAGGATATGCAGACTTACAGCTCCCTGGTTCGGGTTAGTGTCTGAGGTTGCATGTTTTCCCTATGACGTTCTATACTCCTAGTCGTAGGGCTTCCTCCTAGCTCATGAGAACTAGTTACAGTTTCACCTTGAGGCAATCTGTGTGTATGGTGCCTTGTGATGGACTGGCAACCAACCACGGGTGTGGTTCAGTCTTAATCCAGTTTTTCCAGACTAGGTTCCAGATCCACAGAGTTCTGAATGTTTTAGGGGTTGTGTAGTGAATTGCTTTCCACAATGTTGGGTCCATATCTATACGCCAGTTTGCATGTCCTTCCTCTGTTCTGGTTATATTATAGAAGGTGGATTCATTCGTCAATCCGCTTCATCCTACTAGGATTGCAGGGAAGCTAGAGCCTATCTCAGCCGACTCTGGGCAAAGGCAGTATACACCCTGAACAGCTCTCCAGTCCATCGCAGGGCAACGAGCACAACCATTCACCCTCATACGTACACCTAGGAATCATTTGGAACAGCAGATTCGCCTAATGTGCATGTCTTTGGACTGTGGGAGGAAACCGGAGTGCCCGGAAGAAACCCACACCTCCATGAGGAGAACATGTAAACTCAAACCCAGGACCTGCACGTGCTATCCAAAGTAGGTGGATCGACTATGTTAAATTGCCCCTAGGTGTGAATGAGTGCATGTTCTCTATGGATTGCTGGGTTCCTACTCAAAGTGTTCTAATGTCTTACTCCCAGTAGATCTGGGATGGGTTCAGGATCCTGCATGATCCCGACTAGCTACACCAGTTATCAACTCTAGAAAGAGTGTTAGCATTAGGCGACACAGTAGCATAGTGGCCAGTATGTCCGCTTCACAGCAAGAAGGTCCTGGGTTCGATTCCCAGGCTCGGGTGTTTCTGTATGAAGTTTGCATGTTCTCCCTGTGTGTGTGGTTCTTCCTGGCACTCCAATTTCCTCCTACTGTCCAAAGACATCCACACGAGGCTAACTGGCTGTTCCAGATTGCCCCTAGGTGTGAATGTGGATAGTTGCGCCTAGTGTGTTGCCCTGCGATTGTCTGGCAATCTGGAATAGCTTTGTGTGGCTCGCTCTAAGCCCTGTTCTTTGTTTCTGCTGAGTACAAACATTAGATTATTTATTTAATTTAATTCTGTGTACTGGATTGCAATCACTTTTTTGGTATCTTTTAAGGTTTGGAGGTGGATGGGATGAATAACCCTGTTGTGTTTACTGTCCTCAACCTTTAGGTGGCACTGTTTTGTCCGGAATGTGCATTATTTTAGGTTGGTGGGTTTAATAACAGGGGGACATACCGCAGGGGTGTCACTTCTTTTTCCCCTCATTATGACGTCAGCAGGGCTAGGTGTTCACACCGTGGACCGTCTGAGGAGGACTTAAGCGACACTTTCACTTATATCACTGAAAAAAGTGCTTTATTCGAAGATATAACTGCTCCTTGGAGACATTAAACTCACCGGGAAACATCTGTTGAAACAATAAACCTGTTTTTAAACCCAGTTTGTCTCCATATTTAAAGAACCGTCTGTGTTGCTGTTTCTCCTCAGGAAGTCGTGGACTCTGGAAACGTCGCGCGCACGAACGCGATTGGTGAGTTTCCTGCGCTCGCGGGTCGCTGTGGAGTGGAGGGGAGGGGGAAGAGGGGAGGTGTTTCCTCCAGCCCCGCGTGGTCATCATGCAGCGCGCGCTCTGGAAAAACTGCAGTCAAGTATATATCGCGTCGTCGCTGAGGAACAGGCGCGCGCCGAGCTTTTCCTGCTAACTACAACTTATCTCCGGCGTCCTGACTGAAACAGATACGAGGAGGTTGTGCCACCGGATATGCCCTTAAACCTCGCTACACCGCACTGAAACGGCCCGCTGTTGGTTTTTGTTGGTAACATACATAAACACATAAGTACAGAGTCTCTGAGAAAGAAGATGTGAGCGCGCGCGCGCCTGTGACGTGTGAAAGCTACATGTCTTTAGCATTGTGACAGGAGAGTAAAGCTAGCAACCGCCTTCTTGTTCGTCACACATCTACCAGAGCAACGAACACAACATCCCGTTTTTACCCCGAAAACATCTCAAGAAGGACAGCGTTGTGTTTTCTCTGAAAGGCGAAGAGGACCAGCTCACCTCAAGTCAAGACTCGTTCTTCAGGATTTTGTTCCTGAAGTGATAGTATTATTATTTTTTAATTATTATTATTTTATCTTCTGTTCTTCAAAACTTGTGAGCAAAACTGGGAGCATGTTGATAAAAGAGTACAGAATATGTATGCCTCTGACTGTTGAAGAGGTAAGTTCCTCACAAGTGTTTATTATACTACCTCAGTGTTGTGTTAACAAGGATTTGGGCTCTAGTGGCTCATGAGTCGGATCACGAGTCGGTTCAGTGTTCGCACCTGTTTTTTAACGGACTTTTAACAGTGTATATTGTACAAGATGTTTGTTCAATTGATGCGTGAAGTGTTCCAAGCCTGAGAATCAGTGTTCACTCTTAGCTTTTTCGGGGATGTGTAGTAATTTATCCTGGGTTGTTTTTGTAGTAACCGGGTCAGGGTTACAGCAAACCACCTGCAAGTTGTCCCAGGAGTACCGAGGTGAGGTGAGGTGGGATGGGGGTAAAAACACCCTGAATGACACACTGGTCCATTACAGCGTGTCGTACATACAGGATTAATTTGGTGTAGGGAGCTCATGTTTGTAATGGCGGAGGAAACTGGAGAACCCTGGGGAAAATCAGACAAATACCCAGACATACAGAACATAACTAGGTGTGTTAAATAACTAGGGGGTGTTTAATACCGTAATTACAACAATCTTGGAAAGATCTGCACAATAATCACTCTTTGAATATCTTTACCAGTTTACATCACCGTACATCATTGTGACCTCACATAAGAGCATGTTTTAAGCTAGGATGTCACTGGGCAAAGAATGGGCAATTCCACCATGATGAACGTTACATTTGTAAGGGGCCTGAACCATTTCGTTCAGTCGCACCATAAAGGTTGAGGCTGTAAGTTCCCTCACGTTGTGTATGGGCACTGTTAAGGTTTTGAGGTATTTAGGCAGGGAAGAAAAGATATCCGATATATCGCTTTTTTAATGAATACAAAAATATGAGTGGGATGGACGTTACAAGAAAAAAATATGCATAGAAATGAAATTTCATCAAACTTTAGTTCAAAATTCTCTGAAAACTGAACGTGATCATGAACTGAACTGATACATGATTGTGAACTTGAGGTATTGGGGGTGGGGGGGTATGTGACAGACATTACATCTGATTCATTAACATGCCTCACAGATACTTGTTTCTGAAATATTTTACTGGTTAATTTTGGAAAAGATGAAACTATCCAATTATTTATGATTTTACATCAAGATTCACCATTTCATGCATTTCTGGGTTTAAAACAGTTTAGGAAATCTGGGTCCCAAACAGTGTTGCTAACATTTGCTAACAGCTAATGATGGGGTGAACCCTGATTTTCAACAACATTCATCAGAAAAGTTGGCGAGTGCAAAATTAGCTACGTTTGTCAGCGTTCTCCGTTCCATGAGACAGAGGCTTTACGGACCGTAGAAAGCCGGCTATAGCAAGGAACTCTGTGTCCTTGCTTAGTCATCATAGCTTATCTTAGCTTTCATATTTCAAGATCCTAATAGGTGTTTACATGAAACTATTGGTTCAGGTGGGTGTTGATCAGATGTTGCCGGCCTTCTAGATTTGACCGCACATGCTGATGCTGTGAAGGTCATACGTTATTCCTAGTGTGGTTTTGTAGGTGCTGCACCCTGCATTTTAACACAGCATTAAGCAACACTTCAGTCTTTAAGCCGTAGATCAGGGCTGATGTGCAGGCTACATACCAGCAGGATATCCGAAGCAGATCCGACACGCGGTTACGCCTCAGGGCATTTTGCTACATGGCCAATCTGAAAACTAAAACCTCCATGGTGTTGGTTAGACAGATGTTTTGATAAGTTTTACCTGGAAACATTGATTAATATAAAGAAAGAGGGGTCCCGAAAGCACAAAGTGTAATATCATCTGACAAGCTAGTGTTCGGGGCGACACAGTGGCGTAGGGGTTAGCACGTCTTCCTCACATCAAGAAGGTCCTGGGTTCGGCAAAGATGTTTCTATATGGAGTTTTCATGTTCTCCCTGTGCTTTCATGGTTTCCTCCGGGTACTCTGGTGTCCTTCCATAGCCAGTAAAAGTGCACATTAGTCTAATTAGCTTTTCGTAATGGCCCCCTAGGTGTGAGCGTGGTTGTGTGTGTATGTGAGTCGGCAAGTTGTTCAGGGTGTACCCTGCCTTTACCCAGAGTCGTCTGAGATAAGCTCCAGCCTCTTCGTGACCATAGTAGCTTAAAGCAGTTTGGCGAATGGATGAAAGTTAGCATTTGACATTCATCACAATATTAATCTGGCTAGTATCTTTATTCATTTTAGAGATGGGAGACTTTGCTTATATGTTGGCTTTGCAGCACACTTTACTTCGGTTCATCTGTCTAAACACTGGCTGTTTCTGAAATTGCATCTGATATATGCTTATTCATTTGCCGAACCGCTACTAGGGTCATGGGGAGGCTGGGGCCTCTCAGCAGACACTGGGCGAAGGAAGTACCCCTGAACAGCTCTCCAGCCCATCGCAGGGTCAATAGGATCTCATCTAGGGGCAATTTTGAACAGCAAGTTAGCACGACGTGTATGAATTTGGACTGTGGGAGGAAACCAGAGTACCTGGAGGGAACCCACACAAGCACGAGGAGAATATGCAAATTCCATACAGAAATGCCATTACTGAGCCCGGGATTCCACTCCAATATGGAGTTTGCATGTTCTCCCTGTGCTTCCGTCGGTTTCCTCTGGGTACTTTGGTTTCCTCCTGCATTCAAAAAACACACAGTAGGTTAATTGGGTGTTCCAAAGTGCCCTATATGTGTGTGTTGGCCTTGCGATGGACTGGCGAGCTGTCCAAGGTGTACCCCTTCCTAGATGAGTCTGCAGCCACACTGGTCTGACTCTACGCTCGGCACACTCTGACTGGAATTGTTTCGGATAGAGTGTTTGCTATGACTGCAAACGGGATCATTCGACAAAGTGATTGCTGCAGCACAACCCGGTGGGCTCAGAAAATGAAAACGGGAATTGAGCTTGTCCCAGTTTGATGCTAATGTGCAGGCTGCTGAAAACAGTTCCAGTGAACGCTCAGATTTATGATGCAGCTTCTCCGCCATGCATGCTGCTCTTAGCTCTAACATCAATCCCTGCTTACAGTACATTTAGACCCCGATTTTTTTTATTTATTTTTTCCCCTTTTTTAGCGATATCAGCTAGAACGGTTTAAAGAAAATGCAAGATAAGTGTATAAACAGGTTTTCAAGTCATAGTTGGTGCTTTTTTTTCTCTTCCGGCCTTGTTTGTATTTGAACATGTGATTCTGTGTAAACACACAGTGCTGTGTTTTAAAGACACTTTAGCCTCAGGGAACAGGAATACTAAATTGTTATTCACCGGTGCTCTTGTGAAGTTAGGTTAGCAAGAGACGTCTTTTGCTTTTCTGGCTAATGAAGACGGCTTAACGTGGATGCCGTCTTGACTTCAATCAATGCTTCAAAGCATGTGCCACACTTCATTCAAGATACACTACACTGTAAAATCGTGTACCTTTCTCACCCTCACATTGCCGCGCAAACTCTTATCAGGGCACCACACATTGAGCCGAGGCTTGGCTGGACAACCACTTCCTGTAAGAGAAACAGTGTGTGAGAGAGAGAGAGGCCAGGGAGGTCAACAGTGGCAAAAGGAGGATGTGTGCTCAGCTTCCTAAAACCGACATAGCAAGAGACGAGAGATTGTAGAGCAAGCTGTGGACATGAAACCAAGCCAGCAGGCAGTGTCATAGGTTTGAAGTCCTGGACTTGACTGCATCTTTACTTGCAGACACCGTCATTCCAAACACCTGTGCACCTGCTCGGTGCATAAAATTGTGCAGATACAAGTCAAGAGCGTCGGCTGTCAGAATGAGGAAGATGCAACCTCACTGACATTAAACATGAAGCTGGGTGCGAGTGTGAGTCCGGCGAGCTGTTCAGGGTGTACTCTTGTCTTTTGTCTCCCCCTGGACAGGTCACCGAGCTACACAGACACAAACAACCATTCACACTCATTCACATCTATGGGCAATTAAAGTAGCTAGTAGACCCAATGTGCATGTTTTTGGATTCTGGGAGGAAACCCACACAAACAGCGGAGAAAAATGCCAACCCAAAAGCGAAAATGGAAAGCAGCATTGACCTACCTTCGGGATGTTAACTAGTGCCACTTATAAATAAACAGTATAACCATGCAAACTGGTGCAATGCTTCTTTCTGACTGATGGCATTTATCTCCTTCCAGGATTTCTCTGCCCCCATTTACAGGGTTTGAGGGGTGTGATAACGAGGCAGAACATATGCCGTGTCCACATTTCCACCCAAATGGAGTGCCTGTTGGGAATTTTGGAGAGAAGTGTTAGGTAGCGCTCTCTACCACCACCACTATCGTAACAGAATATTTTGGAAGAATGCTGTTCATCTCTTAAGTACTGGTCCAGAGTGCACTCAGAACGGTTCTGACTGTATTTGGTGGTGCAGCATCTATACTCTGTAGAGGTTTTGTTCATTGTTCTGTCTGAATATGCTGGTGTTGTGTGTAGATGCTGTGGGATGTAACTTTGGATTGTGAAGTTTATGATTATGTAATGATTTTGGCTCCGTACTGACTGGTATTCAAGGTGTTTGTGGAAAACGGGGTATCAGAGAACTGAGTTCTGCCTCAAGTCACTTAAGATCAGTGTATATGCCAGATGCAAGGGTTATAATGTTCCTAGAGGTGGATTCCTTCTCTGCTTGCACAGCTGGCGAATATACAGGAACTGCTGAAGGTCATGGATGCACATGTGTATATACAAGATTCAAGTTGTGCCAGATTGGAGTCTTGTTTGATTACATAGTCATGTGGTGAGCAGCTGGTTGGTTTGGCACCTCATCACGCAGAGAGTCTTCAGATTGCTTCTACAGTATGTTACTCAGCAAGGGATTGCTGTGATGCAGATTTGAGATTTAAAACAAATCAGCAGTGTGCAGTTCCCTTTAACCTGAAGCATGCACATAGGTGAGCGATGCCCATGGGACAGGGGGCATGATCGTGCTGATTCACATAACATTTCTTCTGCTCCTGTATTCTCTGGACTGAATTTTATCAATCAGTTAATATACAATCCGAATTGCAACCACTCCTGGTTGAAGTCCAACTACAGATATGAATTTTTGGAGCTAATATGGATATTGATAGATATCCATTTTATATGATTGCTTTAGCTTTGCTAATATTTGCTGTTTGCTAACCATATAAACCTTAAATAAATAAAAGGATGGATGGATGAGATCTTTCATTAGATATTGGCAAAAAAAATAGATATTGATGGAAAATTAGTAAGTGGCTGAAGTCAGGACAGCCACTTCAGTTGGGGTTGGTACATTTTTAGCTGTATACATAAACTCTCATATCGGAGTTAAAACATCCAATTAAATGCTCCCATGGCTTCTTTCTCGTGCATGACCCCACCATGCATGAACCTGCAGGTAGAGAGTATCTGGAGAGGGGGCGTGGCTTTGGAGTGGCCTCCAATGGCTGGGTAGGGTTTAGCCAGAGCACTGAAGAGATGCTACTTTCAACTTTGTTAGAGGGCAGAATTTTCCAGTTTAGGCCCTTTGGGACTTTTGTATAAGGGCCCTCTGGGTTTGAAGGGGTGTCATCTTTGCCCTTTCATGCTCTCGTTGTTGACGTCATTATCTAGCTAGCTAGCTCATTAATGTAACTGAATGGCATGCTTGCTAGCTAAGCTAAATTGAATATTTATATGAATTGTTAACATGGATGCTAGTTAACGTTCACTCTTTGGTAGCAGCCTGGTTTGCTGCTGTATACTTCCATACTGTGCATTAGTGATGGGAGTTGTGTGTAGAAAACAGTATATACTGGGCCAGTATGTAGTGTCTGGTACACCAATATGGAGTTTGTAAAAACCAAATGTTGTTTCAGGATTTCTATCCTTTATGACCAGTACAGTCTCTTCTGTGTGAACCCGTAAAGCACCACTGTAAGTGTCTGTCTCTCGTTTTATGCAAAGCTCCTAAATATGAAGGATTAGTGCTTAACTTGCGCAATTGCCCATAATCCTCTCCGATGCATGCCACATTTGATGCAAAAATATATTTTCATATAAGCTCCTATTCCTAAGCTGTGCTGCGGCTCGAACTGCCATGTGCTTTTTTCTCTTATCGCCGACTTGCACAGTTCCCACATTATCAAACCCTGAGTGGCGTCATAGAAAGCAAATGAGTCAGCGAAATGGTACTTGGTGCAAACCTCAGATGCTGTCAAGTGTTTATTAGTGCCTGAATTAAAAAAATAAATAAAATTAATAAATAAAACATTTGGGCTCCCAGTCGTCTGCTCAAAGTCTGTGCAATTTGAAACAAAGTTTAAGGAGGTTCATATAGTTCTTTTGATTCAGTTAATAACTTGAGCAAAAAGGAAATATGGAGTGTTTTTCTAAGACTTGGGTGCCTTAACACATCTGCATCAACAGTATAAAATTAACTTAATGAGTGTTTCCTTATAAGGCTGAATTGGAAAATATGCACCAGGGTTCTTTACCATATTTGGAATGCAGCCTGAGCTGTGGTGGGTGGGTGGATGGTGTTAATGGGGCATGCAAGTAGTGTGCAATTCATGGTTTGTGTTTGGCTTGGGGAATTTCACATAGGCACTCTGGTAAGTTTGCTCTGCGTACTGAAGTCAAATAAGGCGTGGTTTTATTTGTTTGGCTTTCATACAAGTTTAAAGTGTCTTTGATGCTGCTGTGAAAATAAAAACATTGCTCAGTTTTCATTCATCCATTCATTTTCTGAACCGCTTTATCGTACTAGGGTCACTGGCAGGCTTGAGCCTGTCTGAGTGGCCTCTGGGTGAATATACATGTATCCTGAACAACTCGCCAGTCCATCGCAGAGCCAACACAAACACACACAACTATTTACACTCACAACTGGGGCAATTTTAAACAGCCAGTTAGCCTAAAGTAAGTCCATGTGTTTGGACTGTGGGATGAAACCAGAGTACCCAGAGGAATCCCTGTGAGGTGGATGTTCGAACCATTACGCTACCCTGATGCTCACTTTTATATGAAAACTACTGTATATAATATTTAAACTAGTAACAATATATATATTTATTTATTATCCAGAACTCCTCAAAGCTCAGCCCACTTGTTTTTTCAGACCCTCCTGGTAGGCGAATATCATCATTTCTTCAGTCTGTAGTACTCCATCTTTTCATTCTTGCGACTCGTGCGCTGTCTTCCTTCCTCTCAGGCAATTCAGCCGCGTACATACCGAAGCCTTTTATTGATGAGTCAGAGCAGGATGTCGAATCGGATGCTGTAGAAACGTGCATCACCCAGACACTCGCACAAGCCGTGTACTGTTTCACACTGTGGTCAGTGAAGCACGCTGGGATTAAATATCACATGTGACTTTGCTAAAGTGAGACATACTTCTAATAGGCATAGGCCACTAATGGGTTATATGATCTGAACCCGCCATATACTGATATTGTAGACACAGAATGACAGCAGTACTGTGGACGTGGGGCGGCTGCGTGGGTACTCCATAGATAAAAGAGATTTCTTTCTCTAAATGAAAGCCTAAATGGAAAATATTGGCTGATGTTTTACCTGCGATAGCTTAACTAGAATTAATGCAAGTAGACATCACAGGATTATCGTATATTTTTGAGCAAAGAAAGAACAAATCTAAGTGATATCGAGTCACTGAGAGTGTATTGAGCAAGTTCTGTAAAGTAAATCTTTTTTGTTGTCGTTTTGTTTTCTTTTGATGCTGTGGACTCCTGGGAATGTATGTATGTTGCTAATCCATGCTAATATCAGCATCCAGATTTGTTCAGCACAAGCTTCCATGGGAACAAAGTCAAACCGCATTACCCGAGCAACTTTATAGTTTCTGAGAGCCTTACAGGATATTTTTAGGCACCTGGCCACATTTGCACAGCTGTCTCCACCCATTTCCAGCTGGTATCAATGAGGATGACTCTGATTTGATCAAGATCTCATTTGAGATGTCTTTCGGAGATTTCGTTTGGGTGAGAGAGACCATTACGGAGAGGTGTGGACCACATGTCATTTCCTTGATGAGCGCTCTGCTGCAGTTGAGCTGGGATCTTCATCTAATGGTGATTCATTCCACCAAGCGCTGAATGTTAGGCAAGCTGAAATTTGTTTTGTGCTTTAAACACAAACCTTCGGAGTAGCAAGTCATGAGCAGTAATCTTGCAAATAATAGATATGATTGTTTTGGTTCAATACAGAAATCATGATTATAGGAATCATTTAGTTTATTAATAATAGGTTTTTGTTGTATCTGCGGCAGAAAGTATGAAAGACCATTTCCTCCACAAGAGAGAAAAAAGTTATTATTTTGAGGTGCAAGTCATAATTGAGTTAATACGTCTCAATTATGAGTTAGTAAGTCATAAACATTAAATGCTGTCATAATTATGAGATGCTAAGTCGTAATTGAGTTAGCATGTCTCAATTATGAGTAAGTCATAAATATTAAATGCTAAGACATAATTGTAATGTTATGTCTTAATTGAGTTGAAACATTGCAATTATGAGTTAGTAAGTCATTTATGAAAAAAGTCATAATTATGAGATGCAAAATCATAAATTTGAGTGGCTACCAAGTCATAATTATGAAATAGCTTAGTCATAATTGAGTTAGTTATTTATGACTTGACATCTCATTGTTATGATTTACCCAACTCATAATTGTCTTACTAACTTGTAATTATGACTTACAAGCTGACCTTTTCTAAAATTAAATTTTTATTGGCCAGCTTTATACTTACATTTTACAGTTTCACTAGATAAGCCACTTGGTATCTACAAGTGCCATTGCAATCATTAATGAATAAAAGATTTACAATTAAACAAAACAGTAAGGGAATTATTAATTTTTGTGTTTGCTCATTGAGACATTAAAGTAGGCGTGCCTTGTGGAATCCTAATGGATTTTGAAAGACTGTTGTTGTTTGGTTTCGTAAACAGGAAAATACCCCATGTAAGTCTTATTTGTGAAGAAGCCACCTCGTCCTTCCCATAATTCAATTTTAGAATTGTAGTCCTGCTACCTTCCTGCATGGTCTGGTAGACATAAATGGAAGACGTGGTCGCTGTGTTTAGCTCTCTGAGTGCGCAGGAAGCTAGCTGATCTAGCAGTCAAGTTAACGTTCACGAATAAAAATAATAATAATAATGATAATTGGAAATTAATTCCATTTAATGTTCATCTGCTTTTTTAAGTAAACACAAATGGAGTCCATCTATTGGACTGGCTGCTAATATGCTTATTACTTTATACTACAGCTGGAAATAACATCTGTGTTGACAAACATTGTGCAGCGTACACCTACTTGCTGATGTAATATGCACAGTACTGGAGGTTTCCACTAGAGGGTGGACCTGGTCACAAAAATTTCCCTTTTTTTTTTGCTAACGCTGCATGGACTTATTGACTCGGTCATGTGACATCCCACTGCTGCCCCTATTGGTCACATGCATATTAAAACTTTCGTATCAAAACTTTCTGATTTACATTTACAGCATTTGGCAGACGCTCTTATCCAGAGCGACTTACAATTAGCATTTTTATACAACTGAGCAATTGAGGGTTAAGGGCCTTGCTCAAGGGCCCAACTGTGGTGATAGTGGGGATTGAACCACTGACCTTCGGATCAGTAACCCGTCGCCTTAACCACTAGGCAACCACTGCCCCTTTTCTGATGGCATGCACAATGATATATGAAAAATATATTAAAAAATATACAAAACAGACAGCAATATTACATGTACGAACATATCGAGAAAAGAAACAAGTAGCTGTGTAGCCATGTACACTTGTTCAGTAATGGTTGACTTGTTTGAGTTTTTCACTGGTTGCTGTTGTTGATGTTGATATTCACAGAATAGGCTGGCTGACGGCTGATATTATCCACCCCCACCCCACACACTCTAACCCCATCCTCCAGCCTGATACCATAGAACTACCTAATAACAAATTAAAATATCATGCATTTGCTTAACCTTT
Organism: Porochilus rendahli; assembly: GCA_039654305.1. NCBI lineage: Eukaryota > Metazoa > Chordata > Actinopteri > Siluriformes > Plotosidae > Porochilus > Porochilus rendahli. Next base: position 5,766,479 of record JBCNYG010000019.1, read on the forward strand.
GAACATCTATTTAGCATTTTCACTGAGGAACACAGGTAGAGGAACAGGTAGAGGATCGTCTGCATCAATTCAGTCATTACACTTGCCCGTTAAGAGCGCGTGCGTGTGTGAGAGCATGTGAAGACACGACAGTATGACAGTTCATGCGAAACCAGAAACGAGAAACTAATTAAAGCAGATTAAAGATTTAAGGAATTATAATTTTTTTCCCTAAAAATAGATAAATATTTTTTTTTCTACTTGTGCTATTGCTGGGGCATAAAAAAGGGGAGGGGCTCAATTTTATTTACCATTCATGTAGGCTCTTGCTCTCTCATTCACTCATTTGCTCAACTGCCTAATCCTATTAGGGTCGCGGGAGGCTGGTGCCTATCTACATGCTAATCAGTACACCACCATGCCCCTCTGCTTGCAGGCTGATTAGCGTAAAGTGATCAAGATTGCTCTGGTAGAACAACTAGGCCAATCAATAAGAAGAGCCATGATTGGACTAACAGTTGTCCCGGCAACTGATGTTTTTAAAAACCTGTGTATAATTAGATAGAACATAGTTAGAAGAAGGAACGTTGTTATGGTAAGCGTTGTCTGGTTTATGTCACTTCAGCATTCTGACTGGTGATGTGAATGCGAACTGGACAAGCCTTCGCTTGAAAAATGGGAAAGCTGGGAAGATCTTTACCTGTTCAGCTGCAAGCGCATTAGCAAGCTCAGACCTGGAGCCCTGGGGTGCCATCTGCATTCCACTTCATCTCGTAGGTGCTCAGTCGGGTTGAGGTCAAGGCTCCGTACAGGACATTCAAGTTCTTCTGTACAGCTTTGCGAACTTAGTGGAGCCCACTATGTTTGTTATCATGCTGGAGCATGTTTTGTGGGACTTGTTTCCATTCATCCATCAAATTTGTCGAACCACTTAATCCTATTAGGGTTTCAGGAATCCTCGAGCCTATCTCAGCCAAATTTGGGTGAAGGAGGGCTACACCATGAACAGCCAACACACACAACCATTCACATTCACTCACACCTAGGGGCAAACAGCCAGTTGTCCTAATGTACATGTTTTTGGACTGTGGTAAGAAACCAGAGGAAACCCACACAAGCAAGGGGAGAACATGCAGAAATGCCTGGGACATGAACCCGTCACCTTGCTGTGAGGTGAATGCGCTAACCACTACACCACCATGTCCTCCTCTCATAGTTGCAGTGAAGGGAACTCTTATTTCTACCATATGCTGACATTCCATTTGTCTGCTTCACGCTTTATTTCAACAGTTTAATGACTGTTACATGATCCCAAATATAGTGTCTGTCTATTGAACCTGAGATAATTGGTCAGTGTGAATTAATAAAGCCTGCACACTGAAGAATGATAATGGCTCCATTTTGAAAAGAATAACTTCTTGTTGCTTTGTACTCGACTTTTGTTAATGTTAAAGGAGAGTTACTCAACACTGCTTGTCCATCCTTTCATCCATTTTTTCCCCCCGCTTATCTGGAGATCAGGTTGAGGAGGCAGCTGGGCTTGGAGGGAAACCTGGGCATTGCTCTTCCAAACAGCACCCTCAAGGTCCTTTTGGGGGAGCCTGAGGTGTTCCCAGGCCAGACGGGATATATGTAATCCCTCCAGCAAGTTCTAGATCTACTCTGGAACACCTCTAAAGGGAAGCGGCCAGGAGGCATTCCAATCAGGTGCCCGAACTACCTCAGCCGACTCCTATTGATACAAAGGAGCAGCGGCTCTAAACACTGCTTGTAATTTCTCAAACGTGCAACAGGACTTCTGTATTTGTTTAAATAATCACAACGAGAGAGTTCATTTTTAAATATTTTCCGTATATTTTGCATGAAGTTCCATGCAGTTGAGTTTATTGCCTTGAGTTTGCACTACGCTGACTCCAGCTCAGGACACGGGTTCACAGCGTGTCACATTTATCTGAATCTGATAAGTTGTCAACAGGATGATATCTGACCTGCCTAGTCAGCTACAGTAAAAACTCAGCGAGGGTAATAACAATCCAGCGCTGGCTAATTTCCCCCACTGATGTTTGTGTTGGAGGGGCAGTAGCCTTGGCTCCGGCTGCGAATAGATATAAACATCGCCTGTTACAAGTTCATTTTCCATGACTGGGTACTTCACGGCCATGGCATAACACAACAGCACTGGAAATCCTTTCATATCTACACAGCACATCCTGTGAAGCGTCATTCAGAGAATGTGACATTTCTTGTGCTTAAAGCTCTGCCTGGTGCTTTAGCGTTTATCATTATATTTATAGGAAATTGGTAAGGGAGAACCCTTTGGGGTCGGCAGGGTGGCGTAGTGGTTAGCACGTCCACCTCACAGCAAAAGGTCCCGGGTTTAATTTTCAGTCTCGGCTGTATCTGTGTAGAGCTTGAATGTTCTGCTCGTGCTTGCTTGGGTTTCCTCTGGGCACTCCAGTCTTCTCCGACAGTCCGGAGAAATGCATGTTAGGCTAATTGGCTGTTCCAGATTTCCCCTTGGTGTGAGTGAATGGAGAACTGTTCAGAGGTTGGCCCCCTGGCCTTGAGTGTGAATCTGTGAAACTGTGCTCAGTTCCTAATATATTGTTAAGACTCGCGTACAGAGGTGCCGTCTCTGGAGACACTTTCCATGCATTTACAGAATGCTTCACCGTAACAACCACCGCTAAATAAGCAGCACACTTTGTTTATTATTAGGCCAAGTTCAGCATGTTATAGTCCCCGTGAATGAGTCGTTACTGTGAAAAATTATGGAAGTCGCGGTATCTGTTGTAGCAACAGTTTCATGGCCACACACTTAAAACTTCTGTGATACTTGACTCTGGTGAACAAAAAAATCTTAGAAATGCCTCCTTAGGAAAGTCGTGCCTTTGTGACGAGCCTGCTGCCGAGTAGAGCTGTGAAGTGTTTTGACCACATGGCAACTGCAGAAGGCTTAGCGCAAGTGCTCTGTGCCCAGCCTGAAGGATTAAATACATTCATCGTTGCACAGTGGGTCACTCTGTGTGCTTGAGGTTAAGAATCAGTCGCTAATAGTTTGGTGCGAATAGATTTTCCGCTCCCTGTGGAGTGATGTGAGGTGATGGAATATTAAAATGTCTGAATTTTTCTTTTTTGTGCGCTAACATCCATACGGTAAATAGTAGTAACATATTATCTTTCCCACGGTTGTGACATTAGCTAAACATGTTAGCTCACGGTGTCACTGACATAATCATGTGAACACGTCCTGACTGATAGCTACGTACTTTGATGATATGTCCTGGGGTTTATTCAGGGACATCCAACTCACCTTCGGTGAGACTGCATGCTGACAATAGACATTCTAGCACACACACACACACACACAAAAATGATCGATAGACATGCATGCAAGTAATTATACACACACAGACACTGTTTCTTTTCAGGAGATTATATCTCAGTCCAAAGCAATTACTGTTGTGAAGAAATGCAGCAGCGTGTCAGTAATAAATGCCTCAGCCCTGTGGAGGGGGGAGGGGGAGGGGAGGTCAGTGGTGAGCGGTGAGCATGCGTGACACACCAAACATACTTTAAATTTCTATTATAGAAATTGTTGTCTGTGACTGAATTTGTGTCTCCATATAAAATGCAATCACGTGGTTGGAAAACAAACCGACATCGTGCTTTGCTGCAATGGCTCGGTTTACACAGAGCCCAGTATTCTAATTTTAATCAGTTTGAAAGCCGATAAATGAAAATACTTCAGTATAGAAACCTTAGATTAACTTGATTGCTGAGGGGAGGCTTGGACACTTTTGGCCCCTCGGCACAGTGGGCATGAGATTTATTGACGTTATGTGTAATGTTTGTCCGTCTTTCCACAGTTGCATTCCGTGCACTTGATTTAAAAACGCTATCACCCATCATGGCGCAGTGGTTAGCATGTCCGCCTCACGTTACAAAGGACCTAGGTTTGATTCTCGGGCTTGGGGCATTACGGTGTGGAGTTTGCACGTTATTCCCGTGCTTGCATGAGTTTCCTACGGGAACTACGAGTTTCTTCCACTGTCCAAAAACATGCACACTAGGCAGATTGGCTGTTCCAACTTGCCCCTAGGTGTGAGAGGTTGTATGTCTGTTGGCCCTGCAATGGCTCTGCGAGCTGTTCAGGGTGTAGCCTGACTTCGCCCAGAGTCAGCTAAGATGGGCGCCAGCCTCGTCGTGGCCCTAAGTAGGGTGAAGCAGCTTTGAAAATCAATGAATGAATCACATATCATCGCCATTTTTGGTGTGGATGGTGACTGTGTAACTACTTTTTTTTTTTTTTTTTTGGTGATCCGAAATCCAGTATGGTTGCTTCATGTCCATTAAAGTAGTTAAGCAGCTTTGAGAGGTTAAGTGTGATGGCGCTGATGTTGCTTGAGGTATTAGCATGAAAGATGGAGGTGAGAGCTGGACAGTTGGTCAGATGACACTTTGAGCAATGTGAACATTCTACTTGGGAAAACTCAAAACAACTTGGAAAAGTGAAACTTAGGATTTTCAGTTAACTTGTCCGAACTTGAGCAGGTTAGGCTTAATACTATTGTGTTGTGGTTGATAAACACCTCACTGCTGTGTTTCACCATTTGTCATGAATGTTCCTGTGGTGCAATGGAGAAAATGCATTAGCTTATCAGTGGGAGAACACCAGAGGACAGGGTTATTGATTTGAAAGGGAATGAAAATTTGCAGGCTTGAATCTGAAATATTAATGAAACACACTTATACAGCGGAGACTTGTCTGAGATGGCCGGCATCGTGATGTTGATCCTAGCCGATCTGGTGGAGCAGAGTGTAATCTCTATGATGTGATCAGATGAAAGACCTGGACAAAATAAAGGACTAAAAGCCCTGCTGCGTTGCTGCCTTGAGGTAGAAAAGATGCATTGGGTAAAGACCATTTGACTAAATATCCAACATGCCAGCTTATAAACTTCAAATGACTTCCTTCTCAGGAAATCGGGATAATAGTGACACCGAATATGTCGCGTAATGGTGGGCTCCATTTGTGACGGGAAGTTTGGATTATCCGGTCGGATATTTAAATTGGAATGCCGTCTGAGGTTTCCGATTCAATATGTTGTGCGGAGCCTCGCCATCCCTTAACCTGAAAGTCCAACATGGCTGCTCCATTTATTACCAGAGTAAAGGCTGTAGTAGTATACTCTTTATTATTCTATCCTTATATGAGCATATGAGAAACTGCATGTTCTGATTGGCAAATCTACTACTCGGATATCACCTCATATTCCATTTATTAATAATTACGCTACTCCAGAAAAAAAAACAAAAAACAAGTGGCCGTAATTTGTGCTCAGCTAACCGCTGACACTAGCTTGCCAGCACTTTCTGTTCATTCAAGACTTATTCCACGACAATCAACAAAATTTGGAAGGGATGTATTTGATGGTTAGAACACAGCGCCTTGCCAATTATCAGTGCACGTCTTAATGGAGTTTGTGGAATACGTGTTTATTAGCACTTCTGCCTTATTGTGTGTCAATAAAATAGTTGGACTGACAGTACTACAGCTTCTATCTGTGGACATGTTCGTCAGGGGTTTGTATACACAATACAGTTCGAAGTACAGCGTAATCAACTGGGAATGCTAACAATGGCTAACCTGGTTAGAAATTGGTTTTCTGACCTCTACCCTGGAAAGCAATGAACTCCAGTGTGATGTTGTTCCTGGCTCTGACTGTCAAGGTAAAGCATTAATTCCATTATCAATGTGTGCGTACAAAGTGCATTGTGGGTAATTTAAAAAAAAACAATAAAACAAAAAAAAAGACATACAACTAACCTACATAAAAAAAGACTGCATTGTCTATGAAAGATATAAAGTAATTCAATGCATAAAGTAATTAAATGCAAGTCTACCGGATTTATCCTGTAGAAATTTATTCTTTTACAAAAAAAAAAAATGGAATTGGAAAATGCATCAGCAGGTGAAGTCACTTTATGGAAATACATGTTTATGGAAATGCGGCCTTATACTGTTTCAGTCTTTCATAAATATTTATCCACAATCAAAAGTCTGCATTTACACTTTTCTGTTCGCTCCCTGCAGCCAAACTTGGTTTCTCTCAAACCCGCCGAGAATACTAATGTACACACGCCACTCTTCATGCTGTCCTTCTCACCCCACATCAGTGTTCTGGGAATAAAAACAAGCTGAATAACCCTAGAGTGCTTTTCGAAAGCTTCTCTAGGCCACGAGGCTCTGTATGAGACCCATTGTTAAAGACTGAGTTCCTCTTAGTAAGCGTACTCACACACCCTGGAAAGGAACACGCAGCACTAAACTCAAGCTGTACAATGTGTTCACTGAGATCCTCTTACACTGTCCTGCGTAAAAATTTTTTTTTACAAACTTTATTAGTTAGTTTAATAGCTCCTTAAATTCTTGTCCATGATGTGGATGGTATTTGTTTGTCACATCCAGTGAAGTGCATGCATGAGGTTTTGATTTTGTCTTCACCTAACAAGAAGTCAAAAGCCAAACTTTGTGAATCCCAATATATACTCACGTCCATCAACCAATTACTTTGTTCTCTTTTCAAAATTTAAAGTTAACAGTCAACACCCACACAACGTTCTAGGGTCGCCGTACCATTTGCACATACGGCCATACCTTTGTGTATGTCATCGTGTTGTCCACATACCTTCGCGCATACAGTCGGCAGTCCATCATGCATGCCGTCGTTTGACATGTATGCCGTTGTATGGTACAGTTCACATTCCTTTGCGCATACGGTCGTAGCTTTACGCGTACCTTTATGCATGCCGTCGTACGGTCTGCAGTCCTTTGCGCATACAGTCAGTAAACATTTGTGTGTGCCGTCGTGTGGTCCGTATACCTTTCGTGCATGTCGTCGTACAGTCCACATTCCTCTGCGCGTACAGTCTGCACACCTTTGCACATATGGTGGTATGGCCAGTGTGCGTACCTCGGTGTATGCCATCGTCCAGTTTGGTATACCTTCGTGCATATGGCTGTACGATCCGTTTACCTTGGTGCATGCCATCGTACGGTCTGCATACCTGTCATTGCCATGCTTGTTCGATCCGTGTCACTCGATGTGATTTGTAACGATCTTATAAGATTGCTGAAATTGCACAGTATGTAGAAGTCTTAAGAGGAACGAAACTCTGGAGTGTGTGTTGTTTATAGGAGAACAATACTTCCTGAAAGCTTCCTGCACACCCCGTTGCTTTATTAGTAATGTAATCCATGGAAGTCTGATTTAAAAGCTGAACTGCTAGACTCCACTACAAGTGAGCCATCTGTGTATTTCTTTTTTTCTTTTCTTTTTTGTGACAGATCCTTTTTTGATGTAGAATTTTTAAAAGAATCTTGAAAATATTTCAAAGGATATTAGTATAAATTGAGCCAGAAGAATAAGACCCCTCTGTCTGTGGTTTACATGTCATTAGCATCAGTTACATTCAGTGTTAAGACCTTGGCAAAGGTCGGTTGCGCTGGGGCTGTGCATCAGCTAGAGCTCACAGCAAGTGCACACACCACTATGTTTCCCAAATCGCACTGGAGTGTGTGAAGTGGCTGTGTTACCATGCAGCCCCCTTTGTGCGGTACGGTACTTCATGGTTAATTCGTCCTCCATCCCAATTCATTTTTATGTGGCCTCTCACACTCCAGTGGGCTTCGGTAATGAGGACTCATTCTGTCTCTGCACTTGTTCCTGTCCCTTGTGTGTGAAGAACATGACAGATGCAATGTGGAACTCTGTTAGAGCTTCTAGTGCACATGCACACAGAATGAGTGAGTGGGTGTAGGAGTGGGTGTGCATGCATGCTCTGGGAGTGTCGTCCACACTGCCATGTTGTCTATAGATATTTGCTTCATTTCAAATGTGAATAGGATGCTTTGGTATTCAGATGGACACTGTAGCATGATATTTGACCTGGTCATGATACATGATGCATCTCACAATATTTATTTATTCTCCCCCATTTTTTTTTTCGTTTAATTTTGTCACGTACAATTCCCATTTGTCAATTATTTACCGCCAACCAGGGAGAGGTGTAGTCATGCACATACCCCCTTCCATGATCTTTGATGCTGCCACCAGCATCTTTGAACTGCTGCACACGTGCATTCGGGGCAGCCTAAAACACTCTAAGGGAACGCTCTATTTACTCCTTTTGTACAAATGACCTCAGATTCCCTATAATATGCTGGTGCTAGCTGTAAGTTACAGGGAGGGAGGCGAGACTTTCTTGTGGTGATGTGGACGTGCTAACCACGAGGTTCTGTCCTGTTTGATCTGAGATCTGTTTTTGGTTCAGTACCCTTTTTCACTTATTGAATTTCATTGGAGGTGTAAAGAATATCCCTGCCCAATTTTTTTTTTATGAAAAATGTTGATGGTATAGGACATTTTCTTGAAGTCCTTCTGTCTAGTTGCACTGCATGTCATACTGATGGTATCTGTGGTATTCTCAGAAACGCGTCTTGTGAGATCGTCGTTGATATTATCAGCCCCTGCTACAACACACTCGTGTTTACTGTCATTAAAAAACATCTCCGCCCGCTGCATGCGGTACAGACAGACCACCTGACTCTTTCCTGAACCTTCCACCGGGACCATGTTGTGGAAATCCTGATGATATGGAGTAACACCAGGGGAAATTTCAACACCAGTGTGGATCTTGTGGTCTCTCACGCATATCGTGTGTGTGTGTGTGTGTGTGTGTGTGTGTGTGTGTGTGTGTGTGTGTGTGTGTGTGTGTTTACACACGATCCACGTGCCGTCTTTTTCTCCCCCACACCTCCGTATAACCCCACAACCC
>JBCNYG010000019.1:5780125-5793181 GCA_039654305.1 Porochilus rendahli
TATAGAGAGTAGTTTTATGGCCTTCTTCTGTTTGTTTTATTGGTCGGATTGGTATTCCTGATCCATCTTTGTTGTTGTCACTTTTTGTTGCCTTGCAGTCCGTTTACACCAAATTTCTTTTGAGGGTATTTTTACTTGGCTGAGCTTCAAAGCTCCCCTTCTGGACTAGTTTTGTCCCTTGTCTGAGCTCTAGTCTTTGATGAGCGCTACCTTTTTGACAGAAAAAAGATACGAGGGAGGGTGATAGACTGTGAATTTTACCTGCTCTCAGGTCACCTCTTGCCTTTCATGTTGCAATGTTCAGCTTTCCAAATTTTTGTGTGTGTGTGTGTGTTCTATAAGATGCTCGTTGGTGCTGAATAACTCTCCTGAGCCTGTACTGTTCTAAGTGAGCCAGTTATCACCAGAAGCGTCATTATGGATTGGTTCCCTAAAAACAGTTATAGGATACGTGTAGTGAATTAGTGTTACTGCCTCAATAAAATGATCATGTGCGACATCAGAGGTTCCTCCAGCAACATCAATCCTTGCTGCTTGTCAAAGTACGTACGAAGTGCTGCAACTATAGGCATGCTCAGGGACATATTGCCTTCCTCACTTGTTGTTCCAGCCTGGTAGTGACACGAACTCGTTGAATTGACTGGGCTGCTACATTGACCCCATGCATCATGACATGTCGGCCAGTGCGAAGCTGCACAAACAACAAGCACGGAAACCGCGGAAAATATTTCTTTTGTGTCCCTAATACAACTGATGACAAGTTGGAAAAACGTTATCTGCATAAGACTTTTGGATTTATAGTTGTATGTCCTTGGTAGCATTTTTGTCCTGGTAGTCACTAGAATATGACATCTCACTCTGGTTCAAATAGGCACCCATTTACACCCATCTTCTCCAAATTGCTGGCCATAGTTGCTTCTTGAACATCTGGTCATTTATGTTAAAATAAGCTCTATATCGCTTAAACATATATTACGTTCAGAAGAATTTTCTCTTCTGGTACTCTTTAAATATAGTACTATGTTGGTATAGTATAGTAGCAGTCAGTGCAGGGAATCGGCAATGTACAGCTCTCTCGAATTATTAGTGGTCGGCTTGAGTGAGATATCGATTTATTTGTAATTTAAAGAAGATTGTGTTGTCTGTTCCAATAGAAATACGAACGCTCCCTTAAATTTCATGCATGCACAACGCACAGTAAGCACGAAGTACCGGTGAGTGAGCATTCAGAGCTGCAACGTTGACACGATTAAATAACGAAAATAAATTATGACTTGAGCCACGGTATCTATGCTCGATCCATTTTGAAATGGCTGTTATTGATAAATTGATTGGCTTTTGCTTGATCATTGCAACACTAGTACTGATGCGCGAGCTGTTCAGGGTGTTTGCCCTGTGTTGGCTGAGATATGAAAGCCGGTTTACTCTGTAAAACTGCTGTGACCATCAAGTATAAAAAGCGTGATACAAATGAAATAAAATTTCTGTAGTAATAACTTTAACGCAGGCTTTTTTTTTTATCAGCAGGACATCTCGCAAGGGATTAGTTGACTTAATTAAGTTGCCAGTGCATGTATAGAACATACTTGTGTGTCACGCTTGTGTATGAATGTGATCACAGCCCAAATATTTAAATTCAGTGTCGATTTCTGGATGGTTCTCTGTATAGTAATGCTAAAGGCAAAATCTTTGATGGTTACATCATTATGGTCAGTTTGCATCTCTGGCTCGTGGTTTACAGACCATGAACGGATACTTTGTCTCTTATTTTGCTGGATAAATATTTATCCTTTCTATCCTGCAGCTGGTAGTCGACCATTTCTCTGTGGTGTTAAAAACATAGACTACATGTTCAGTTAAGGAGCCTGACTGCCTGGTTACAGGCCACAAATAATAATAATAAAAAAAAACCTGGCTAGAAACCTAACAGATGGTAAACATATCTTCCTGTTTCTTTTTACTTGTTTGACTTTGTAAAGTGGATCTTGGCTTTACAAGGCGTCTTTGTTTAATGGTGAAAGCAATGAGAGGGGCCTTCCAGACCAAATCATGTTGCGTGCAAGAAATTCAAAAGGAGATTGAGGTTTAGCAAAGGCTGTTTTTTAAATTCTGAAAGACTCTGTGGGCGAGCAGAGAACCTCACGAAAACATGCTGTAGGCATGTGAAAGAGAAGTCTCACGATGACTAGGATATGACACTATGGTCCAGATGAGCCTTTTTCTGGACGATACTCAAAGAAACCCCACCACTGGGAGGAAAATTGTTTCCAACTAAACAGAAATTAGATGCTGAAGGTCACATGTTTGGTAGGTAGACAAGACAAGTCCTTGAAACTCCCTGATCATCCAGGAGGATGTTACTCCCACTTCCTAGATAGCAGTATTTCCTGAAATTATTTCCCAATGAAATGAAATGACTTTCCAGCACACTTTAGTGTCTTTCTCTGCAATTTCCTTCAGCCTCTAGGCATCTAAACCTCTCTGATACATGATCTATTATAGATTAATTGATGGCCTGACAGGTTGCTAAAGCTGGACATTGTTGAGCCTTTTTCTTGTGGCACCTTCTCACTTACCTAAGAGGTTTCCATCGTTTGAGTGGGACTTCTGAGGCCTCTTGGATGAGTGTCAGAACGTCAGCATGATGAAAAAACCTGTCCAGTTCCTAAAGCTTACCTCTACAAGACATCCATCATGGCACCTTCTTATGATGATTGTGGGATGAAGCAAGGCCTTACTTTTGTTTTCGAAACTGCTTGTGGAAATCTTCATCATATTGCTCTGTGGCTGGTCACAGGAGCATACGACAGCTTTCACACGATAAATGGAAGGATGCAAACACCAAAGGAAAGTGTGAATTTTTCACTTGTGTTTACGTCAGTCAACCAGAGGGACAACTCGGCTACTTAGCAACTCATTTAGCAGTTGATAGCTTGTATAATACGGCTCTCATCCTTACACTCCTCTGAGGCCCATACAGTCTGTGCCTTTGCAGCAGCATAAGAGAACGGGAAAGTAAGGTGACGGACGGACGAACGGATGGATGGATGGACAGACTGACATCAGGAGATGGGAACAGACACAGCTGGAAAGACATACAGATGAGTGGGTGGCTGAATTAATGGTGACAAGAAGTGGATGGATGCATTGATGGAAATGGTAAATGAATGGACTGCCAGGCAGATGGATGGATCAGTGTACATTATATATACATTGGATGGACATGCTGAGTGATTGGTGAATGACCTGATATTCCAAGAAGTGAATGGGTGCATAGATAGATATGCTGATTGGGGAATAGATGGACTGACGGGCAGAGGGACAGATGGATGGGTGGATGTTCGGAGCGATAGTTGAATGTACATGTCAATAAGTGCATGAATGGATGTAGAGGAGTGGACGAAAGGACATGCTAACAGGTAGATGGATGAATAAATAGATGTGTGAACAGGTGGGGGGTGGATGAATGTGCTGATCTGAATGAATAAACAGAAGAAATGAATGTATGAACAGACAAGGCAGAAAGATGAGTAGAGAGACAGGAAGATGGATTGATGAATAGATATATAAGGCAGACAGGGAGACAAATACATGCAAGTGTGGATGGATGGACAGAAGGCTGACAAGAAAAAAGACAGATAGTTGGGCAAACAGGCACATAGCTGTATTTGGATGGACAGATGGACTGACAGATTTATGGAACAAGAGGAATAGAACCAGACTCAGAAACTGTTTCTCCAGATCTCTTACCGAATGCCCTCTCTCTGTCTTAAGTAACCAGAACATGACCACATTTAAAGCACTCTCACCACATTTACCTATTAATTATTATGGCTACACTATTCTGAGCAGGTTCTCATTTGCAGAAACTCAGGATGTGGTTTAACAAGCCTTTGGTGTGTAAATAGTAATAGTAGCTGTGAGTTAATAACGGGCTTCCCCAGAGACAGGAAGGCAATTTCACTTTCAAAACGTACACAAGTGTTAGAATACAGTTTTGCTCTGAAGGGTCTTCATTTTCTCCCGAATGGAATGCTAAGCTCTTTTAATCTCTGAAGAAATTCCAAAACTGATAAACGTTCATCATTGTATCAGCAAAGACACGTGTAATTAGAGGTAGTGTACACTCAGTGGGTTGTGTGTATGTTTTTTCCGTTCATGTGATTATCCACTCAACCAATGATGAGGCTTCTGTCGTGTTAAGAGGGGTGCAGAACACAAAAAACATCCAGTGTGGCGTGCAGAAAAGCATCTCTGAAAGTTTGTGATGTTGAACCTTGTTGTGGATGAGCTTACAGCAGCAGAAGAGCATGTAGCACTTCACATCGGTCAGCTGAGAACAGGAATCTGAGTTGGTTTGATTCTTAAATTAGGGTATAGATTCCCCTGTACCCCGAGTGTTATGAGTCTTGCTCATAGACCCAACTTTGGCAACTTGGTATTGTGGCATTCTTTTCCAGTTCAACTGCCCAGAGCCTTCACTGCCAAAGAACCTGGGATAAGCTCCGAGCCCGACCTTACCTATCTTACCTATCGAGCCACCACATGAGTTGTCTGTTCTGGGTTTCTGTCAGCGAAGAACTGTGTTTTTTTTTGGATGACCTTAACCCCGCCATGTGCGCACACACACCCACCCACCCAGTGATACGAGGAAGAAGGAAATTAGATTTAACCACAAGTCTAAATATAGTGAAAATGTACACCATATTGTCAACACCGCAAGGTAATCTGATTGTTCCAGGTCTGACGTTACCTCTATGGTTCTACAGTCACCCAAGGCCATTGAATCGCATTATACTTTATAGGATTGTGTTGTGCTGTAGTAGTTAGCATGCCCGCCTCACAGAAAGAAAGTTGCGTGGGTTTCCTCCGGGCGCTCCAGTTTCCACCGACGGTCCGAGGACATGCACATTAGGCTTACCAGCTGTACCAGATTGCCCGTATGTGTGACTGCATTGGTTGTGGTTGTGTGTGCTGCCCTGTGATGGTCTGGCGAGCTGTTCAGGGTGTACCCCGCCTTCTGTCAGTGTCGGCTGAGGTAGGCAGGCTGAGATAGGTCTGAGTGAGTGAGTCAATAGTTTCTTGGCATGCTTATTTTTAGACCTGATAAATCATTCAGTTGTGTATTTGTGGTTGAATGGATTTGAGCTGGGAGATGAAGCCCACATTCATTTTTCACAGCATATAAAAAGCTTTGAAGCAAAGTGTCTATTAAATGTGTTTACTCTGAAATATTTGCATGTCGATGAAGGCTGACATTAGCATCGTAAGCTGAAGCACATTTCTCAGCGAGTAGCCGAAAGGTCATCGCGGGTAATGTGTGAAACCATTAACGGTGCCATCGCAAAATAAATTGAGATGATCAATGTTAACATACTCCAGTCGTTTAGGGTCGGGGTTTTTTTTCTTCTTCTTTTTTCCTTTTTTTCTTTCCTCTCGAGGTGGAAATAAACTGCCTGACTGAATCGACTGAATCTTAAACCCGTGTTGAACCCTTGATGTGTGTTTTTACTTTCACGTAGCAGAGACTGAAATTAGAAACGGCTCAAGCTAAAAGAGAAAGTCAGGTCCAAAGTGTTTAAAGAGGAGGAAGGTCGGGCGCAATAGCGTCTGCTTTTACTATCACAGGACACAGGATTCAGTTCATTTGATTTGTGCGTCATGGGTACTATTTTTGGAGGGGCCCTGATTTTTGCTGAGTCCCTCACTGTGTGCTGAACTGTGCAGATGTGTACTTTTATCCCAGTTTCCTTTCTATATAAATAGGTTTTTAACTCCAGCTGGGTTTATGCTATGATACTTGCACTAATGCCATTTTAATTGCCTGCACCATGTGCTAACTAAGTCTAGAATTGTTGTGTATTCAGTGCAGGAGTCACGGTTATTTCCTGAGAGAGAATCTTCTTTATTGGACTCTGTATAGTCAGGAAGGGAGAGAATAGAGTGATGGATGATGTAAAGGTTACCGGGATCATCTTTCTGGTCAGGTAAACCCCCCCCCCGTGTGCTGTCATTAGCTCAGTGAACCGAAAGCTTAGAACCAACACTGCCATGTTATCACGGTGCTCTGAGGCCAGCGGGAGTAAAATCAGTGTATTGGCTTTCAGCATTGATCAAGGACAGCCTCATAAAGTGTACGTGTGTGTGTGTGTGTAAATACAAATGAATGACAGATTAAAGGTGAAACTTGTGGCTCTGCTCTCTGGAGAGTATTTATTTGTTTTTTTTGAATTGGTTTGGCTTGACCCTCCCCTTTTATTTGGATGCTCCAATCAGGAAATGTCTTTTGACAGATCCTTTCTATCTTACAGTGAAACCCTTTTTTATCCTGACAGGTGCGGTCTCTTTCAGTACGACACCCCCCCTCCCTCCCCCATAAACATCACAACGATAATGATGATAATAGAACAATATGTCAAGAACAAAAATTAACAGCTAGCAAAATAAGGAAATTCCCAAATGAAGAGTTTTCCAACATTTTATTATCATTCCACTGTAGCACAGCCGTCTAATAAAGAAAGCAACCCTGATCTGTATTATCAGCACACACCAAGACTACTTACATTCCCATGGTTACGGTCTCCAAGTGTGGGCATTATAGCTAAAGCTCTGGCTAGCGCGTCCTTATAAACGATTCGTCCGGAAAGAAAATGCGTTCCTGGAAAACCACTAGCTGTCACCCAACAGCAGTTACGTGATGAGCACACAAAGGCATTGGAGAGGCACTCGTTTAACAGTTCAGCGCAGACACTTGTACTCAAACCAACCCTGGGAGGTGAAGAGAGGGTTTAGGTCGCACTCAGAGAAGCTGCGGCTTGTTGGGAATCTGACACCTTAATGAATAACTGAACACGTTAGCACATTTATGTTATGTTGTGCTGAAAAAGAAGGAAAAAGGGCATGCTCAAAAACAGAGAGGATAATGATAGCACTGAGATAAACGAGTAGTTCTAAGCAGACATCAACGTTTTGCTATAAAAATGAAGAATTCACGTATTGCTGACTTTCAGTAATAGGATTGTTTTTTCTTTGTTAAAATACATAATTACCACAGACGGGAATTTCCACTGTTAAAGAAAAAGCTGTTAGGTATAAAAACAGCTGTAGAAGTTCATTTATATTTGACTTTTGGTCAAAAGTATTTCTGAGTCTGTAATTTTTTATTTATTTATTTATAGTTTTTTTTAGGAGGGAAGAATTTATGCTTGCACAAAAGCAGTCTAGTCATGTGGGTGTGATCTCGCACTGATAACAAGAAACATCTGGAAGCGTTTAAGGCTGTGGAATGACTTTGTAATGTCTTGCTCGAGTGTAGGAAACGAGAACTGCATTGGCCGTCCTTTCTCTCGCGTCCGGTGTCCAGGAATGTGCATTGTATAGTTGTGTATATGAGGTATGCACCTACTGATACTTAACTGAGTTGCTGTGGTAACAGCCTCGGTGGCGATTAAAACTTGTTTTCTGCTGGGAAAAATACGAGAGAGAGAGCGAAAGAGAGCAGTTGGGCTGGTTGTGCTAAAGTAAACACAATTCTGTCCAGTTTTGCCTAAGCTTCGTCTGTAGTATTTAAACCATATATTTAACAGACAGCACGAGGGCAGTGAAGCATAAGATCTGTTCTCTTCAGCGAGCACTGAGCCACATGTATATCCAGTGCATACGTGGCCGCATTTATCCTAAACCGCCTCTCCCATGATCCGAGTCATGTACTGATGAGCAATGCAACCTCAGGTCTAGCGCCCCTGCTGGCTGGCTACAGTAATGCATTTTAATGGTAAAGGTTAATGCAAAGAATGTACAATAATCACACAAAAATGAGTAACGGGGCCTGGTTTGTCCTTTAGTTTATGCTTGTGTTTTATGGTATTGTAAGGAGGTGTGTATACATTTGGGAATGAAGTGCTTGAGAGCCTTAGCTGGAAGAGATTACTTATGTCATGTCCTGTCTGTTGATTATAGTGAGTCCGGAAACCAAAATTTTTCAGCTCGCCAGGCCATCGCAGGGCAGAAACACGCTGACGGCTATGCAGCCTACTCTTGACGAAAATCAGCAATGGTTCTTTTACCGTAGACAGTGAGAGTGAGAGACATGGCCGGTCTTTGATAACCCAGTTAGCTGCACTGGGGGGACAACAGTGATAACCCGCTGATAGTGGGGCTTGAACCCCCGACCTTGGGATCAGTAATCCAGCTTCCTACCACCAGGCCACCACTGCCCGTATCCAAAAGCAGTCAAGTTTATTTCTTACACAGGACACCCCCAGCCCGGCTTCTCTGCCTTCCTTCCCTTTTCCATTTCTCCCCGTTCCCTTTCTCTCAGTCCGTCTCATTCTTCCGTTCGCTCTCCTCCCCTTTCACACATTCATTACGAATTTTCCCTTCTGATTTTTTTTCTCTCTCTCTGTTTTTTTTGCTCTACTTTCCCCCACAATTCCTTACGTTCACACACCCCCCACCCCCCATCTCTCATCTTCTGTCTGTGCTTTACTCAACCCTCCCTCCGTCCTTGAATCATTGACATGCAGGACGTGTATTTCTGCAGTTAACCTGCGTGTCTGTCCTCTCTTGGCCTACAGTTGCATTTCACGTCCCATTTGCTGTGACGTTCGCGCTGATGGAAACCGATGTCGTCACATCATCTACACGGGGAATGGAAGGAATTTGGCAGGCTGTGCGACCTGCTTCCTGCAATGTGTGCGAGTGTGTGAGATGACCAGAGATGAGGGTCACCATGTGACTGCGTGTTACATACATTTAAACACGTCTTTGTTCTTTGTATATTAACAAATGGCTAATATATGTAGGCTTCCATTACTTATCTAATTTAAGATAATAAAGCTTTTGTTGTTTTGTTTTGTTTTCTGGAGTATTCCTTCCTATGTCTAGAATTTAAAGCAAGACGCCCTAACCCGTATTCATGAGTGTACAGTTGATTAAAAAAATAATTTAAAAAATCTGTTTAATTAAGCACTGTTGATTTTTCCAGGTTTCACTTTCCATTAAAGCTTTTGATGGAACAATAATGGTCTGTTTTATAGGGACTGGATTTTACCTGAGCGTATAACACTGGGTAGATGGGGGATGGGGGGGGGGTGTTAATGTGTGTGTGTACATGCTCAATTACATGCCATAAAATGTGTGCCTGAACCTGATGTTCATTGCTGGATGATTTATCGCACAAATGTTATTATCACTACATAAATCTACGCTGCGTTGGTGCTTCCTTCGTCCTCTTTGCAGTTTTAAATGGCTAATAGATTATTTGTTTTGATCCTAAACAATGAAAAACTTCAGAATTATTTTCGGATAATTTTTTTCTGTCTCATGATCTCATTCGCTGAACCGCTTAATCCTGCTTCAGTGAGGCTGGTGTCTATCTCAGCCAACACTGTGCGAATGCAGGGTACACATTCGGAACAACTCACCAGGTTATCGTAGGGCAACTCACACACAACCACACAACCGTTCACACTCTTTCCCACCTAATGTGCATATCTTTGAACTGTGGGAGGAACCTGGATTGCCCAGAGGAAACCCATACAGGCTCAGAAAGAATATGCAAACTCCTCTTAGGACCGTCCCAGCCTGGGACTCGTACCCATCTCACAGCAAGAAGGTCCAGGGTTTACCAACCCTACCTATAAAAATTATCAGGTTTTTATTAGTAGACATCATGTGAAGTTAGCTTAGGCGTTGTGAGATTGGTCGGTGTGTGTGAGGAAATTAAGCAGAGCGAGTCTTGTGACTGGTACGGCCACCGTGTGATAGTACTTGCTTTCTAGCTATAAATAACCTGTGCCTGCTGACCTCACTTTGGTTCTCTCTCGCTCTCTCTCGCTCTCTCTCTCTCTCACACACTCACACTCACACACACACACACACACACACACACACACACACACACGCCTGCGCTTCGTTCTTCTCTGTCTCAGCTGAAGAGATGATTCCCTGTAATCATGTTGGAAATTTTACTGTTATGTAAAAGACCGGAAGGATAGAGTGGTAGAAAACAATGGTAGGGAGAAGTTTGAGTGGGTGGAAGATGGAGAGAAAGAGGAAACAAGGTGAGACAGGGGAAATGTTGGGGAGAAAGAAAGAGAGAGAGAGAGAAGCGGAGGATAATCCGAGTGTCTAGTGCACTGTAAGAGGCGATTTAGATATGTTCAATAAATATATAATTTTATGTGTTATGTAATGTGTTATTAATGCTCAGTCTTGCCTTTGGGGAGTCTCTCTATCTCTTTCTCTCTCTCTCTCTCTCTCTCTCTACCTCTCTCTCTCTCTCTCTCTCTACCTCTACCTCTCTCTCTCTCTGACACAGAGACACACAATTCCTCTTGCTAGATTACACTTTGTCCTTTGCGTGTACCAATAATCAACCATGTACTATCCCATAGGTGTCCAATTCAAGGCCATATCTGGCCTGCCAACTCGTTTTATGTGACCTTGGAGTGCTTTCAAAGTATACGATTGTCATACATTTTTCACATCAACCATTACCCTGAAACTTAATTCATCATCTATCAACTAGGTGGCAGCAAACCCTATTTCAAGTTTCATTCATGGCTCAAGAAAGATTGCAAGCTATCCTGGTGCTGTCAAGCATCGTCAGAAAAGGAAAAAGAATAAAGTTAAAAGAGGACAAAATAATAAACAAATAATTCGCCATGTATGTGTTCACAGTCCTTTTTGACTAGAACCCGACAGAGACCTCCACATTCCATTCCAGACAACGCTGCCTAGGTAGGGTTCGTTTTTAGTGTAGAGAGTCTGTCTCATTAGGAGGACAGTATAATAAGTATTCCAGACGGTCCTTATTTTGAGTTAAAGAGAATTCACCATGTCATGCGTCATCTTTTTCCTTAGCACTTACATCACAAGGCTCTGTGAATGAGTCGTCGCTATAGATGAGAGAACATAACAGAACCACAATCCCCCCCAAACAAAAAAAATGTAGACAAAAACTGAACACAGTATTTTAAGAATTTCTTAAATCTATGATTTATTCACAGTATGACGTAGAACACATCAAATGTTGAAAGTACTATTTTAGGAAAAACCCAGGACGTTCCTGCTGTGTACTATTTTTGAGTCCCGGGCTCGACAAGGTTGTTTAGGTGTGGCGTTTCCTCCCATAGTCCCACGACATGCACAGTTGGCTAATATCCAGTTCCAAGTGCCCCTAGTTGTGATTGTGAATAGTTGTGTTGGCCCTCCAGTGGACTGGTGAGCTGTTCTGGTTGCAGCCAAAAAAGGATTTTGAGAAGCACTCCCGGATTATAACCTGGAAGGTTCTACACCCTCCATCAGGATTTCAAAATAAAAGTCGCCGATCATCTGATATGAACCATCCTTGTGTCAGATGGAGGATTATCATTTTGTTGGAAGAGCTACCATATTAAATTGCACTGCATCAAGTCCTTTTGCATCATACTCCATTGCGTTGCGGTAGGAATGTAATTGTGTTGCTTGAGTTGCTTCATGTGTATTTTTAATGTATCTACACATGCACATCCCTACTGGCTGCCCATGTAACCATACAGAGCAGATGAAGGTACATGGCGCTCTCTCTCAGCCAGGATAGCAGTGATTATTTTTCAACTCGGGATTTCATGAGCTTTATGAAATGTAATATCGACAGAGAGGATGAAAATAACCATGATGGCACTGGGGGGACATGAGAATGGAACTTGGTAGGACAATATTGCATATCTTACATATATTATTATTATTATTATTATTATTATTATTATTATATTTATTTTCTCTGCTGATTTATTTGTTCATATTGAAAGTATAGAGCTCTCAGTCTCTGCCTCATGTCTCTCTTGGGCTTGGCGTAGTCTGCATGTTCTCCCTGTGATTGTACTGGTTTCCTCCCACAATCCAAAGACATGCACATTTGTCGAATTGACTGTTCCAAATTGCCCCCAGGCGTGAATGAGTACTTGTGTGTTGGCCCTGCGATGACCTGGAGAGTTGCTCAGGGTGTACCCCGCCTTGGCCTAATTTCAGCTGCAGCCTCCTTGTGACCCCTATAGGATTTTAGTTGTTTAAAGTTGATCAGGTTTCCATTAATTCCACTTTATTATTCTGTCTGAGACGCTAGGAGGCTAAATGGTCTACATCATCTACACAGACGCCATTGTTTGTCTTTTTGTTGAATCCCAGACTGGTTCAAAGACGATTTTAAGAGCAGTAAGCGTTTTGTTGTATATGAAATGAAAATGCAGCACTTCATGAAAGGACGCTGGAGTCTTCTCATGGTATTGCTTCGAGAACTGCACTGACTAGTCCGAGACGTTCAGGGATGGCGTTATGCCATGCTTTGGTTTAGACTAGAGCGAGACCTGCACTGACATCTTCAAGTGCATCATGATTTGTTGTCGGGCTCTGTAGTTATGCAGTATCATAAATCACATCACCAGTCCTGTTGTGGATTGTGATTCTGGTTGCTGGTTTATAATATGGCCATTCGAAGTTTGGCGCATTAATGCTGCATACCGCAAAACTGCTGCGACAACTTTCCGGGCCCAAGCGAAGTCAGTCTCTGCACCACTTTACTCTGACCACAGTGGAAAAAAAGACCTGATCAGAGTGACAGGCGTGACAACTCTGGTGCCGTGTGGTTTTGCAGCAGCTTGTCCTGTTTTCCGTCTCACGCTTCCACTCTTTGCTCAGTCTTCTGTTTTAAAAGGCTTGCACTTCGTGTACAGTGTTGCCAAATTACAAAAGTGTGTTCAAGAGTCAGTTTACATGCAGAGGATGAAAGTGGAAATGTGCTTCGTCAGCTGTTTTATTTTACTTATTTATTATTATTTTTTAAATACTTAATTATATTTATCTTACTGGCTACAATTCCAGGTTTTATGTAATCACCAGGATTAGGTACAGTGACTGTGCACTCGGGATTTATTTTAAGAATACAAATAGCCCTCATTATCGTTTAAAGTCTCTAATTTTTTAATATATAAAGATTTATATATATATATATATATATGTGGTATAAGGAAAAAAACAAAACAAAGCTACATTTTTCTCCCTACAGACCTGTTT
>JBCNYG010000019.1:5796085-5806191 GCA_039654305.1 Porochilus rendahli
TACCACATATTTAGCTCTACTTTACTGTATCGAGCACTGTACTACGGAAAATCGACTAAGGATTTTATATATATATAATATCTCAAGATCGGTGTAGATGGATGTTTTGTACTCTTTTCAGTATCGGCCTGTTAAACATTTTAAGGCTCCTATATATTCCAGACTGGAATGCAAGTTAATTATTTATGAAAAGGGCTTATATTTTATAGTACTAGGATTGTTTCCTATCCCTGGTGCTTTCATTTGGAATCTTTGTGTGTGTGTGAGAGAATGTGTGTTTGTGTGTTTTGAATGGAATGCGCTCACCATCTGTGTATTACCAGCACCATCTAACAGCTTGCAATTAAGCAAGTCTTTATTTTCTCTGGGAAAAACAAAAAGCAAACCCCACCTTTCCAAGTAATCCTGTTTGCACCGCAGCCTCAGTGCAGATGTTAATGGTGCTCCATTAACTCACAAGTTCTCAGGGTCGGGGACGGAAGGATGTGAGCACACTAGTGCACAGGAATATTGGTTTGTGTGGTTATGGAAGAACAGGTTCGTTCAGGGAAGGTTTTTATGCATCTTTACACTGACTTGCTGCCTGGATCAGTTTCTCAGTCCCGTTATCTTGAATAAAGCTAGCGGTTAGCATGCATACTTTATAATACTGGTGCTTGGTAGGTTTAATTTCATTCATTCTCTTGAAGCATATCGATTTTGTATATTTGCTAGGTGATCTTAAATCAGGAATCCGACCTGGTTATACTACGTGGATGTTAATGAGTCCAGTACATTACTACACTTTAGAGAAGTAGTTAATTTACTGAATAACATTAAACAAGAGTGGGTTTCTTCAAGGTAGAAGTAAACCTAGGTGAGAGTTTTCATTTGGTGGGATTTGACAGTGTTGTTTTTTTGTTTGTTTGTTTTGTTTTTTTGTTTTTATTTATTAAAAGAAATTTCAGATTTTGTTGTTTTTTGTTTTTGTTTTTTTCCACTTTCCCCAGATCATGTTAAATTACCATCAGCAATGTGTAGCTCATTAAAGATCAGACATTAAACCCATTTCCAGCCCTTTATTTTTCATTCCGGACACCCAGGGAGCACCAAAATACGATTCCTACTCCAAAACCCTTGACAATTTTCGACAAACTTCTTCCTTCTCCCGAAACGTGACTTGTTTGGTTTCCTCCTCCCATTTATGTTCTGTCCACACTCCGTACCTAACCTGCTCTGATTTGTCGCCTGAAAGCTCCGCGCTTTGGCCCCAGGGAGAGAGACCTAAGTGGGCGGAGATGATTCTGGCAGTAGGGGAAGACCAGCTTATCAGAAGGCCCAGCATGCTGTGATGTGCTATTGTGCCTTAAAAAAATATTGGTTGGTTCACAGTGAGACTGCACTGGGAGGAAAGTGTTAGAAGAGATGAGAGAGGAGTAATGACTGATTTTACACCTGACCCTCGTTCTTCTCTATATAATATTTTTGCACAGCTCTCTCAAATTCCTTAGTGGTACAGTTTTAAACTACTATTGCGGAGATCTTGAAGGTTGATGATTTGTAATAAAGGGAATAAAAAGTGATGGTTATAATAGAATAAAAGCCGCAGCCTTGAGAAATCGAGTGACTCAGCAGCGATGATGATGAAACATATCCGTGTGGCAGCCTCGGGAAACCCTTCATGGAGAAATACGTGTGATTTTATTTATTTATTTATTTATTTCAATTATTACAGGCTTTCCTTTCTGTTTTCTTTCAAATATTTCAGTCATAAATTCTCACATCAAAGTTGTAGCATTTTAATGTCGTTATCTGAGAAATCTGAGAAATGTATACAAGTACTTTAAATTACACTAAAAGTCTTAAGTATATATTAAATAGGACATAAATGTAAAATATATATTAACAGGGAGGGGGGTGGGGTGCTGGGGGTAAATGGTTAAAGATAATAAAATTATCATTTACACTCATGAAACTTAGTGATGCAGGAGAGGTTGACCTGAAGTCAGTTTTTTTTTTCTGTGGTCCTACCTTCAATCACAAGTGTGTACTCATCCGCCCCAAACTCTCGAAGCCCTTAAAGATAATTTTTAGCAGGAGATCGGCACTGATCCACCCGGCATGACCCGTTGAGCCATGGCAGCCTTCAGAAATCACCTCCAAGGGTGTATAGACAGTGACAGGAAACAGGAATCATCTTTAAAACATGATAAACACTGCATTGAATGACATTTCATGTGTGTAAATAATAATCATTTGTTTATAGTTGAATGATTTTTTTAAATTACCTTTAAAAATTACCTCACGTCGGAGCTTTCGGTCATCCGCGGTGTGGGTAATTTATTGGATTTTTCAGCAGTGATCCACAACAAGCATCGAAATCCACACACAAAAGGAGTCTCTGAAAAGTCAATCTCAGTCCTTTGAATTAAAGCCTGTAGATAACCTGTGACAAGATGACCCGGATCTGCTCTTGATTATCCAATCTCATGGGAGAAGACTCAGTGCTGTTATGATGTCAGAGAGGAAGTACTAATTGCAAGGTGCCAATATGGGGTTGACTGATCTTTTGGCCCAACCAATAATCAGAGCCTGTATTTACCCACTTCTTTATTTAAATGATCAGAATCAGTACCTGAACTTGTTTTCTTGCTGATAAAAGCATTTTGTTGTTTTTCTGGGCAGTAGGGTGTTGTGTAGTGGTTTGCGCATCCTCTTCACTGCAAGAAGGTCCTGGGTTCAAGGCCCAGGCTCGGCGATTGCGTTTCTTTGCAGAGTTTGCATGTTCTGCCTATGCTTGCTTGGGTTTCCTCTGAGGGCTCTGCTTGAGGGAACTTGGTGAAATAGTGATGATCTTGAGAGAACTTAAGGGGAATTTGGTGGAATGGTGATGAACATGAGGGAACTTGGTGGAATGGTGATGAACATGAGGGAACTTGGTGGAATGGTGATGAACATGAGGGAACTTGGTGGAATGGTGATCTTGAGAGAACTGCCGGGGCAGTGGTGGCTTAGTGGTTAAGGTGATGGGTTACTGATCTGAAGGTTAAAGGTTCAATTACCACTGTTACCACTGTTGGATAAAATCGTCTGCCAAATGCTGCAAATGGAACTTGGTGGAATCGCGATGAACTTGAGGGAACTTGAGGGTGACTGTCAAAAGTTTTGCCATAAATTTAAATTATTATGATTTGATGCCAATCGCGATAGAAGGTGGTAATCTAAGTAGAGCTTAACGGACCTAAACAGACCTTGATGCACCATCATAGGGGATCATGATGAACATGGAAACCACACCATGGACCACATGGTGGTCAGGGATTGTGGAGCTCCACACTTTTTTTGATTCTTGGTCATCCTAGCCCCAGTGTAAACCCAGGGTTAAGTCAACCTGGTTTGGCAATTCTCCACTAAACTTGTTTCATTACCATTGAATTAGCCCAACTCCCAAAAAGGGAATGCTTTAAACACCATTATGGATGGATTTGATAAAAGTTTGACCGCTCTATCTTAAGCAAGGATGCAGGTACTTCTGCCACTGACAACAACTCTTGATGAATTGTCTAATTCAGGGACAGATATCCCTATTTCGATCGATGCTGCTGCTTCAAAGCTTTTCAAAGCAGCACACCTCTGCTGTACCTCTGGCTTGCAAACAGATGTTGTGTATGGACGTGCAGAACTAATAACTGTCTAGAGTCTTCACTTAAAGGCGGACTATTTTTAGCCTCTGCTGTTCCATCCACCCACACATCCACACTCAGCGCTACAGAACGTGTCGATTGCCAGTCGCTTCACAGCATTGGCCTTTGAACTAACGGTATGGCAGAAATATGCAAAAGAGCACTAAAAGCCTTACAGCATTTCCTGGGAGTGCTGTGATCAAACGTCTGTAAGGCTTCTGTATTTTTGCAACAATAATAATCGAATGTGGTACATGGGTACAATTCGGACGTCTTGGTGAGGCAGCACACATGCATGGAGCCTGAATATGATCCGTCCCAAATGAAGTAATATGAAGTCCCAAATAATACCAGTGCCTTATCTCTCTAATTTTTTTCCTCCAGTGTCTCCATTTTACTTTCTTTTTTCATCTCGTCTCTATTTTGGCTTCACCGTTGATTTCTGACGGTTACACTGAGGTCGTGCCTCCTAGGAATCTAGTTTTAGAAATTCGGTCCAGAGTGAATCTTTCCTTCCACACACACCCGTCCTGTGGTCATAGGAGACCAGGGTCGATCTGAAAGTAGGATTGTGATGGAGGGACCTTTCTGCTCCACTTTTTAATCAAAGTCACGCTAGTTTCAATGTCATCCAAAAATACCAGGTTTCCATGAATCGCCACGGTTGCTACGTTGACGGCATGAAGGAGTAGGCGGGATCTTGAGCGAGTAAGGGTGTGGTCTGAAAGGTTGTAAGCGAAAAGGACCACTAAAATAAAGGATGTGTGTCAGTGTGTGTTGTGTTTTGTAGTCATGGCGGAAAATTTTAGTCCATAGATAGCTTGTCAGTTAGCCTCTCGTTCAGGAGTGAGGAGTTATGCTACATTCTATTTTAGTGCGACAGCTTAAGATAGGATACGCCTTCGTACATTTGTGATGTTGACGACGGCATCACTGTCAGAAAGGGAGCAAGGGACAGCGGTGTCCTGAAAATCATCTCCCTCACTGTATGTAGATTTGTGTGTTATGAGATTAATAAACTGATTTGGGTTCAGGCTTGCAGATTCCGAGAGCCATTCCGAGGAGACCGCAGACAGAATGGACTGATTAGGGTGATTAAGCAGCGTGACAAATAAATAAACGCAGCATTAGTCACCAAAGAGAACTTTTCTACAAGACATCGCCGTCGCACTCAAGTGTGAATTGATTTGCATGAAATGCTGTTTGCATTAATTCAGTCTGATATGGAATTGCCTGAGCATTATCTTAATCTCTCTCTGTCTCTCTCTCTCTCTCTTTCTCTCTCTAATATAAATTAACAAGGACACTTCATTGCCAAACTAATCACGTCTCACACGCACGATTTAAAGCTATGAAATCACTGCGCGCCAATGCGCATCTCGCATGATAATCTTGTAAATCGGTCTTTGGTGAATATAGAGAGCTTCGATTGAAGTCGAGTGGGCGGCGCTCATGATCAAGCGAAACCAGCTGAAAGAGAAACGTTATTTCATGCTTATTCTCAACACGTCAATGAAAAATTAATAATGCTTGAAGGAATGGATCTGAAACCCTGAAGAAGTCCTGTATGAGTGTGATTAGCTCAGCATTAGCATGTAACATCAGGCAAACCATGGCAACGAAAAAGAAACTCAGACCAGAAATGCTGACAAATTCATGGGTGCCGTGTAAATAACTCAGTTAGATATGATGTAATATACCGATCTCTTCATTTCGCAGATCATCTTGTTTCCCCTCAGCGGCAGGCTATTACTTCTGTCATTTGGTTAGCACGTCCACCTCACAGCAAGAAGGTCCCGGGCTCGGTGAGGGCGTTTCTGTGTGGAGTTTGCGTGCTCTTCCTGTGCTGGCGTGGGATTCCTCCAGCAGTCAAAAAGCATGAACATCAGGCTAACTGGTTGTTCCAAATTGCCCCTGGGTGTAAATGTGAGTGGGAATGGTTGTGTGTGTGTGTGTGTATATTGGCCCTCCAATGGTTTGGCTGGCTGTTTAGGGCGTACCCAACCTTTGCCCCGTGTTGGCTGAGATAGGCTCTTGCCTCCTCACGACCCGAGTAAGATTAAGTTGTTTGGCAACTGGGTGAGAGAATTTTAGGCTTGGACATTTCTGTTTGGAGTTTTCCTCGGTCTCAGGGCCAAGTGTCCCTAAAGTTTTGTCCGTATAGTGTGTGTGTATATATAGTAGCAAGTACCCTTGTTCTTATAAACATAAGTACCAGTCAATAGTTTGGATACATGAGAAATTGAGCCCAGACTTTTGACTGGTCCTGTATATTCGCAATCTTATGGCGCTAGATCCAGACTAGAGGTAATCCCTCGACGATTACAGATGCGTGCGAGATATGAACCTCACAGCATAAATTCCACATGACTGTATGATTCAATGGCTACGTGGTTGGGATCGCAGAGGTTTCATTTGTTTTCATAGACTATGCTGGCAGAGCTGGCATTTTATCCTGTGTTATATATGTTATATATATTCATTAATTTGTTTTCTGAACCGCTTAATCCTAATTAGGGTCGCGGGGAGGCTGGCGCCCTCCAACGCTGCCAACGCTGGGCGAGGGCAGCGTGCACCCTGGACAGCTGGCCGGGACATCGCAGGTCAGAAACACGCTGACGGCAATCCAATGGCCTACTCTATGCGAATGACTCAGCGAGGGCGTTTATATGTGGAGTTTGCATGTTCTTAGCATGTCTGCGTGGGTTTTCTCAGGGTGCTCCTCCTTCAGTCCAAAGACATGCACATAAGGATAACTGGCCATTTCAAATGGACACTAGGGGTGTGTGTGTGGGGTGGTGGTGGTGGTCCTGCGATGTTCTGTCGGCTGAGATAGGCACGGAGTAATTTTGTTGTTACACGCCCAGCCTGCACAGTGAGATACGAGTTGGATGATGATCAGGTTTAATTAAGGGTTTAAGATCATGTTTTTAATGGTGTTTTAGTAGATTTGTTTTTAGATGGATTTTTGTTCTCGATTGTGTCCTTGAGTTAATGCCAAATGGAGGGCTCTGGGCAATTGTTGCCATGGACCCCTCAGTCTCACTTTTCTCTCAGTTTCACAGTCTCT
Source organism: Porochilus rendahli (assembly GCA_039654305.1). Taxonomy (NCBI): domain Eukaryota; kingdom Metazoa; phylum Chordata; class Actinopteri; order Siluriformes; family Plotosidae; genus Porochilus; species Porochilus rendahli. The sequence continues at coordinate 5,802,818 of JBCNYG010000019.1, forward strand.
CTCTCTTTCTCTCTACTTCTCTCTCTCTCTCTCTCTCTCTTGCTCTTTCTGTCTTACTCTGTGTGTCTCTCTCTTACTTTCCTTCCCCTCACTCTTTCTCACTCTGTCTTTCTTTTCCCCCCTCTCTCTTGCTGTTTCTTTTTCTTTCTCACTCTTTCTCATGCTCTCTCCCTCACTCTGTGTCTCTCTTTCTCACTCTCTGTTTCCCCCCCCTTTCTCTCTCTCTTGCTCTTTCTGTCTTACTCACTTCTCGCTCTTTCTCTTTTTCACTCTCTCTCTTTCCTTCCCCTCTTCTCTCTTGCATTTTTGCTCTTTCTAGCACTCTCTCTCTTTCTTTCTCACTGTGTCTCTTTCTCCCCCTCTCTTTCTCTCTTTCTTACTGTCCCTCTTTCTCTCTTGCTCTTTCTCTCCCTCTTTCTCTCTTTCCCTATGTCTTTCTATATTTCTTTCTCTCTCTCTCTTTGTCTTTTTCTCGCTCCCCCCCTCTCACATAAGGACATTACTCCATTAGTCCTCAGTAGACTGATAGTAGGTGTATATCTAGCAAATCCCCGGAGTACATCTAACCAACCTTTATATTTCTAATATCTACATACAGACACTTCATCAATCAATGCGTGCCATGTTCCTTTCCTCAGCATGTAAAGAACTGTATGGTCTTTCAGACATATTTTTAGATCTGCTCCAGCACCACAACAGTGAAAATGGAAAGAGTATTGATTTCTTCCTGCCTCAGGATTTTTACAGTCATGACTCCAACACGGATGAAATAACGAGTGGAGATGTAGGAAACCGGGCAGTAACGACGTTAAGCTCAGTATGAAACGTCTCTTCCAAAACAATGAAAAACTTCATTATCTTCATTTAATTAATTAATTTCTTTATTTTATTCGCCTGCATTTGTCTGTCATCTTCTCTCCTGTGCTCACGCTTTCTTGCTCGGTCCCTCCCTCATCACTCTTCTGCTGAGTACACAAAACGAAAGTAGGCGATAAATTATTTACAGGCTCTCAAGCCACCGGCTCGTGTGTGCGCCCGGTTTCTATTTTTAGAAGCGTCTGGCCATCTCCCGGGACTTCATTGAGCACCGTGAGCAAGCGTGGAGCGGCAGAGTCAGTAATGGAGACGGCCGCTGCAGGATGTGCGACTCGCCTAGCGTGCTTGCGCTCATTTTCCGATTAAAATAAGTGACACCTCCTGACTGTTGATGGATGATTTCCAGATCAGTGATTGGTTTTATATTAGTGACATTTGTGTAAGAAGGCCCTGGCACATCTTTTCACCTCACCGCTGTCATAAGAAGGTGACTGAACTGCATATTACAGGCTACAGATGATTATCAGCGGGGTCAGGTGTACATCTTTTGTGCCTTCGGCTTTAAGGACGCAATTAAAGGACATAATTACACCTGAAGAACCCGTGGTGTGAATGTGTAATCAGAATGGTCTGTGATGTTAAACAAAAAAGTGCCGCTGAGAGTTTAATCATGAACAGACCAAGAACTGGAGCTGACCTCCTGAGCAAATCAGTAAATAATTTCCTCCTGTTAAGATGAGTGTCCTGTAAATACAAACCTTTTTTTTTCCTGGAGTGGATTGTTCACGTGGTATTGCTGCACAGGGATTATTTCAGGACAGATGTCTGTTGACACTAAACCCAGACGTCCTCCAGTGTAAACACTTAGAGGTAAAACATTAAACCAGATTAGAAAACATTTGGTATCGAGTGCACGTACTGAAATAAGTGGTATGAAAACTCTTTACTCCAGTGTTGTTTAGATGTGAGGAATGTGTGTGGGGCTAATCAGACAATCAGACATTCTAATAACACAAGTCCACATTTTGATCCTCTGGAAACTTTGGGGAGCTGCTCAGTTGAAATTGCTGGTGGCCATGTGCACCAGCTTAAAGGATCACAATCTATTGCTTCCTTGAAGGGGATGTTAGGCTCCAGTTGGTCCCTCGTGACTGCGTCCCTCCGGCACATACCTGAGCGACAGGTAACATGTCCCAACCATGCTAACCTCTTTTGAACAGCTCAGAGAAAGGTGCACATTGAAGCACAACCATTCACTCTCACTCAAACCTAGGGACAACTTGGAACAGCCAGTTAGTCTAATGTACCAATAGACAGTTGGAGGAAACTGGACAAACACCCACACAAGCACAGGGAAAACAAGCAGACTCCATACAGAAACTCCCTCCACTTGCTGTGAGGAAGACGTGATCACCACAACGCTACAGTGCCACCCTAATATTTATTCATCAATTAACTCTGACTGATAATAAAACAAGCGCACGCCGAGTGCAAACCTCCGCCGAGTCCAGCCAAACCAAAATGCCCCTCTCCCTCTCTCTGTCTGTCTCTCAGACAGTAATATTTAACCACCTACAAATAGTTTGTTGTTTACAACTTTTCTACTGATGCGCCTCATCCCACACCCCTCGTTCCCCCCACCCTCCTTGCTTTCAAACATCCATCTGCTCTTGGAAAGACAGAGATAAGAGCTCTCGAAAAAAAACCTCAGTTCAGGCGAGGATACAGAGGACGACCCTTTCTTTCTCTTTCTGGTCAACTCAATTAACTTTACCTCCGTACAGCAGACTCGCCTCTAATTCCAGCTTGTACCGAGTTCACGTTACACAATTTTCTAAAATCCATCTCAAACACTTGAAAAATATCTCTCTAGCTAAATATCTGGACCCGTCAGTGAGTCCGAATCCAGGAGCGTGAAATGTGTCGTGTCGGATAATGAGTCCCAGGATAATGAAATAAAGTGAAGGAAAACTGAGGAAAGGAGAATTACATAACATGAGCAAGCATATGGCTACTGCAAGTGTAGCAGTGAAGGTGTTGGGTTGCCACGTCTGTACGTTTCCCTTTGAGTCAGACAGTAGAATCATTAATGTTTTCTGATTATTAAACAGTAATAAATTGAAAAGGTGAAATTATACACAGTAGAAATAATATATTGCAATGCTAACACTGTTAATATGGCATGAGTTAAAGGGGCAGGGTCATCGCTGTTTTAAGAAAATAGCCCAAATTATCAATAAGTCGTAATCATTTATAGAGGAATTTTGGTTAATGAAGGATATTAAACATGTCTTTTCAAGCTGTACGGTCCAAGATTTTAAAAAGTCCACAGTGCAATCCATTCTCATCTGCTCCATACTAGGCGGTTTAACAAATATAGCCTATTTTGGCATTCGTGGAAAATTTTGATTTTTCTTTTTGGCAATTAAATTTGGGCCAATATCAAGACACAACTCCTTTAAATACATTTGGAGTACTTTCTGAATATATATACACATACATGCATACAAACACATATCGCTATAATGTGTGTGTGTGTGTGTGTGTGTGTGTGTGTG
>JBCNYG010000019.1:5947702-5960825 GCA_039654305.1 Porochilus rendahli
TATATATATATGTATATATATGTATATATATGTATATATATATGTATATATATGTATATATATGTATATATATATGTATATGTATGTATATATATGTATATATGTATGTTTAAGATACGATTTTGATTCACCCAGACCTCTTCTCAGGAATAAAAGCTTAAAAATGAAGGCTATGTGTGATAACCAGTGAACCTTAATAAGTAGGTGGGATTTATGGACCCTTGAGAATTTTTGGCAGGTAAAATAGTTTTACACTGACCCTTAAAAATTGGCAAATTTTTCTTCATCATTTGTTAGTTTAAAAAAGTTTTCTTCTCTCCACTTTCATTTGTTTTCTCAATTATGCAACTGAAATTCTTTGTTCTTTATGTCATTATAAGACGTTTGATTAAATACAAATCCTGTGCGCGTTTGTTTGTCGGGGTTATATGTTACATTAAAATGCTGCATGTTGTGGGAGTAATGAAGGACTACGTTAAGTTTGCGATGGTGTTTTTGCAAATTTAAACAGAGGCAGTGTTTTCTTATAGATACTGTATAGATAATTTATCATTTTCTTGGATGCTTCCTTTATAGTAAGTCAAAGGAAAGCTAATGTCGGGGGGGGGGGAGTGGGGGGTGTTTTTAATGGAGTGCGTCAACTGAGAGAGCTTTTGTACTTTATAGAACCTTTCCTCCTAGATAATAAATTAATCACAGCAAATTTCTTGTGGTGTTTGTCATGGTGACTCGATGTGGCTCTGGTTTGAGTATATTGTATTTTCTGAACCATTTGGTCCTATTAGGGTTGCAGGGAGGCTGGAGCCTATCTCAGCCAACTCTGGGCAAAGGTCCAATATACCCTGAGCAGCTCACTAGCCCATTGCAGGACAACATGCGCATCCATTCCCTCTCACTCCTAGGGGCAATTTGGAACTGCATTTGAACAAGGCACCCGACCCCCATCTGCTCTCCGTGCACCCCAATGTGTGTGGTAGCCCACTGCTCCCGGTGTGTGCGCTCACTTTAGATGGACGCAGAGGCAATAATTTCCCTTGTGGGATTAATTTGATATAGTTAAAAAATCCAACAGCAGCTAAGTGGTTAGCACATCCGCCTCACAGCAAGAATCTCCTGGGTTCGAGTCCTGGGTTTGCACGTGTTCTCCCTGTGCCAATCTGGTGTTACAGAGTGTACCTCGTTTCGCCCCGTGTTTGCTGAGATAGGCTCCAGCCGCCCTGCAACCAAAATAGGAGTAAGCAGTTTGGCAAATAAGTGAGTGAGTGTGTACAATGTTTATCAAGATAGCATTTCCTCTTGTCTTGTTGTTCCATGATGTTCGGAAGACACCGATCAGACAAGGTGCGTTCACTGTAGGCCAAAACAAGACGACAAGGAGGCTTAGTCATCCCTGTCTCTGTTTCTGTGGCTCTCAAGGCTGTATCTTTGTCACACAGCAAGAGGTTCTCATGATTTCCTCGAAACCCTCACCACCGCTCTCCGTGAGGAATGTCCCCCTGCTGTGAGGAGTCACTGGCTAAATCCCAAGTTGCTTCTTTCTTGCTGTTTAGGTCTAAACAGAGTATGAGATGATAACTTGAGCACCCTATGTGCTCAACTATATGTCCTAGGGAGCCATTTGGGACCAGGCCCCTGCTTCCTGCTCGCCTCAGCATGGGAACTGAGCTCCGGACGTGTGTATAATACTCCATATCACACTGAAATGAGTTTAATTGTTGTAATGACGGTTCTGTGCTTATTTTATAATACTGATCAGTGTTTGGACTTTGTGGACTGTATTCTTATAGATGATTCAGTATGAACTTTCCACATACTCCTTTATCACCGGTAACAATCATCAAAGTAGCCCAAGTGTAAGAAATATCACTTTTCTTATGATTAACTTCTCTTGGATGGTTGCGTTTGATTGCATCGTTTTAGTTAATGTGGCATTGCATGTTTTTTTACTTTTGAATAGTAAGACTTACTATTTCTGTAAATAATAATAAATCAAAGAGAGTTACGTTTGAGGTGAATTGCGAGGTTCCAAACTCGACTCCAAACCTTTAAATCGTTTTTACTACCCTGGCTGTGAGAGGAATGATGTAGTGAGCTAGCATACAACCTGTCTTAATGAGAAACCAAACTGTGGTTGTCTTTGGGCGGCACGGTGACGTAGTGGTTAGCATCTCCGCCTTACATCAGGAAGGTCCTGGGCTCGGTGAGGGCGTTTCTGTGTGGAGTTAGCCCCCGCAGTTTCCCCCAGGCTTGCGTGGGTTTCTTCTGGGTACTCCGCTTTCCGTCCACAGTCCAAAGACATGCACTTTAGACTAATTGGCTGTTCCAGTTTGCCGCTCAGTGTGAGTGTGAGTGTGAATGGTTGTATGTGTGTTGGCCCTGTTGGTCAAGGTGTTCACCAATTTGTTTTTTTTTTTGGGAAGGGGGTACACATCTCACCTCCATGTACAGAGGTCTCTGCACCCAGAGGCCTCCCAGCACACTGAAAAGACTTCAGAAAGGCAGCCAATCAGAACAGACAAGGCACAGAGAGTGGAAAGACCATAAATGGGGGGAGGAAGCCAAACAAGCCATCCAACATGTGAATTTAATATTTTATTTATTTTTTTGGGGGGTGGGTACGAAGAAGCAGCTTCCAGAAGCTCTCTAGAGGGATAAAAAATAAAGGTCTGAAAAGGGGTTTAGTATCTCATCTTTACAGAATAGTGTGTGGTGTGCTTTATTAATAATGAATTATAAAGAATTTTAAAGAACAGACGTTAGATGAACCTTTTATTCTGTACAACAGGCAGGTTTTTTTAAACATAAAATAAATTAGGAATAAGTGAAATACACAATTAGAAAAAATTATTTATATTTATTTTATGACTTTTCAGAATGACAAAATCCGCAGTGCATATGAAGGTATTCCCTGTTTACTCTCCGTTTCCACCCACTGTACACTTTTGACTCATGGAAATGGAGACTGAAGGAATCCATTCCTTTCAATTTTTCCCTCTCTTTCACCCAACATGCCCATAATGCTCCTCTTCTTTCCTGCCTGTGCCTCTCCCTTCCAGCTTCCTTTGAGCCTGAGCCAAATGTCTGTGTGTGTATGTGTGCGGGCAAACATTCGCCATAGGTGGCGTTCAATTTTGGCTTCTGGAGCGCCTGTTCCCCGAGGCCCCGGCCCATGTTTTCGCTCACGGGACCCTAAACAGAACCGCCCTCTTTCATGTAACCAGGTGCTCTGGGGATCAGATTACTATTCGATTAGGGCTCAACACGGACGCGTACACACCGGCCTTCTCTTTCGGCAGACTTGCTTACATGCAGAGGCGAAGTATACTGAAGTGCAGAAAATAGCCTTGTCTTAATAAAGGGAATGCACCACCACCACCACCACCACCCCCACCTTCCAAATTCTTTGCTCCTTCTCTTGAGTATAATGGCACATTTCCGGCATTCTGATATCATTAAAAGTAGAAACACAAAGTATGGGCAGTGCAAATAGGCGCTCTGTGTTGTTTGTTTGTGCTTTCATTCTGTGCTGCTGAAACAGAAAATAAACAAACCTTAAATTGAGATAATGACACATGATGTTTCAAACTGGAAAAAATATATATACAGGAAACTACCAAACCTGCATACAGGACACTGAATGCTGGGAAGACACAAGGCAAAGGCAGTGTACACCTCGATGCTCATCAGTCCATCGCAGGGCAACACGTACAACCATTCACACTCTCACTCACACCTAGGGTCAATTTGGAACAGCTGGTTTGCGTGATATACAGTACGTTTTTGGACTGTGGGAGGAAACCGGAGTACCCGGAGAAAACCCATGCATGCACGAGGAGACCACCACACAGAAACACCCCTGTCGAGACATGGACTCGAATCCATGACCTCCTTGCTAACACCCATGTCACCATGCCGCCCATGAAAAAAAACAAACAGTGCACTTTATAAGGTATTGGTTTTTTTAAATTGGCCTGTAGAGTCTTCGTTATTTTTTTTAACCCAAGTGCACTTATAGAGTATAAAATAGTAACTTAATGACAAGCGTACTGCACTACATGTTCAATGTCGTTTATTCATTCGTTCTCAAAGCCGCTTAATTCTAATTAGGGTCTCGGGGAGGCTGGAGTCTATCTCAGTGACTCTGGCCGAAGGCGGGATACACCTATCGCAGGGCCAACCCACACACCAAAGGGCATTTTTTTTGAACAGCCAATTAACCCACTGTGCAAGCACGGGAACAACATGCGAATTTCACACAGAAACACCCGAGCCCGGGAATCAAACCCAGGCCTTCTTGCTGTGAGGCTGACGTGCTAACCACTACGCCACCGTGCCGCCCTGTTCAATGTCACATGGCGTATTATGTGTTTTTCCAGAGATGTGCATGGGTTACAGAATATACAAGGACACAACATGACTGCTTGAAAGATGCCGACGCCATGATGCAAGATCTCCGAGTGCATTTATAAACAAGGGGAAATATTTTGTAATATCTCAGACCTTTCTGGACTCTCCTTGTGTTTATGAGTTTAAGTGTCGACTGGAAACATGACGTGGTACTTGTGTGTATTTCAAAAAAGGACAGTGTGTATAGGGTATATAAACAGGTTAAAAATGATTACTGTTCTCTGAATATTTCACGGAGGAAATATTTATCCGGTTCATGTTTCAGACATGAATCAGATCCTCCGCCGGTGGATGGAATCCAGCGGATTTCCCAGGAGTCTTCTGCGAAAGAGGACAGGCAGAAAGGCAAGCATTGTACAGCAAGCAAAATATCCCCACTTGGAGAGGATTGATCTATTACACTCGGACGCTTGGGCAGGGTGGACAGAGACGCCTTTGTCTTCCTCTCTATCTCCTCCAATAATACTGCAAGATTATGAAGTTGTTCTTTTTATATATATATATAAATATATTACATAAGACTGCAGTAAGTCCTCCTGTGCAGCAGGTGTCGATAGCAAGCTGGGGGGGGTTCCCATTCACCTGCACCTTGAGCGTGTGGCCTCTTGAACTTTCTGGTGCCTTCTCTTGTTGTAGCGCTTGACGTAGTTGTTACTGCGAAGCACCCCGTCTCCGGGTTTCACTTTGCCCCCAAGCAGCGTGAGGAGACTGGAAGGAAGATGGCGTCTTCGGTGGTAGATATGACCCATGACTATGTATCTGCTACCTGTGAAACATAACGTTGATGCAATCAGTCGGTTTGGTACGCATAAGAAATCAATCAACTAGTATTTACGGTATGCTGGATCACAGCATCACTCCATACATGCTCCGTTCATACTGATTAGTCACTCGTTCATTTGCCGAACCACTGAATCCTACTGGGGTTTCAGGGAAGCTGGAGCCTATCTCAGCCAACACTGGGCGTAGGGGGTACACCCTAAACAGCTCGCCAGACCATCACAGGGCCAACAAATACACAACCATTAACACTCACACTTAGGGGTAATTTGGAACAACCAATTAGTCTAATGTGCATGTCTTTGGACTGCAGGAGGAAACCGGAGTACCCAAAGGAAACCCACACAAGCACAGGGATAATGGATAGCATGTCAACCTTTGCGTCCAATTCCTGGCCTGGGCCATTTCTGTGTGGAGTTCGCATGTCCTCCCAGTGATTGCGTGGGTTTCCTCCAGGTACTCGGGTTTCCTCCCACAATCCAAGAACGTGCACAGTAGGCTAATTGGCTGTTCCAAGTTGCCCCTAGGTGAGTGTAAGTGTGAATGGTTGTGTGTGTTGTCCTTGCGATGGCTTGGCGAGGAGATGCACCCCGCCCTGGAGAGCTGTCATGCGAGATGTACTCCGCCCTGGCCCAGGTCGGCCAAGATCGGCGCCAGCCTCCCTGCGACCCTAATTAGGGTAATAAGCGGTTTAGAAATTGAACGAATGATTTAGAGCTGGATTGTTGTGTTATGATGTGAATTTTAAAGCCCGGCTCAGATAGTCAGACTGCTAAGCCATCTTTGGGATTACAGCCCTAACCCTAACCCAACTGAACTGAGTGGGCTACCCAAATGATTTAAGCAAGGGGGTCCACATTATACGAGTAGGGCTGTTCGGAACCCTGAGACCCCCGTCTTTGGCAGCTAGTTAATTATTTTCCAGATCTATTTCTAGCTGTTGTGTTGTTTTCATAAAAAATAACATCTGTGATGGAGCAATTCAAGCAGCAGTGGTTTCGTTTCTATATGGTTAGTTATTAGTAATAACTCGTTAGTTATTAGTCCTGCGTTCAGTGAGGCATGTTCTCATGTTTGCATGGGTTTCTTCCTACAATCCAAAGACATGCACATTGGGCTAATAGGCTGTTCCAAGTTGTAAGCTTGATTGTGAATTGTGTGTCTGTTGGCCCTACAACGGACTGGCGAGCTGTCCAGGGTGTACCCTGCCTTCGTCCAGAGTCAAGCCTCCCCACAACCCTAGTAGATTTAAACCATTTGGCGATTGAATGAATGAATGAATTGTAGGTTGTAGTATCAGAATTAACCAATACAACGGTGACCTGACTGTTTTTCCTCCACTGGTTTATTCTGGTGCAACTGGATTTCTGTTTCAATCCTCACGACTTCCACTCTTCCAAGGAAAACTCTTTACCTAAAATGGCGTCAGTTTGTTTGAAAGCTGTCTCAGATGCCTGCAGTTCAAGCCTACACGCCAGCAGTTGCAGAAACATTGCTGTACATACAGGAAGCTGAAAATACTACCAGGAGCCCTGAGTAGCAAGGGGGGGTTAATCCACGGAAGTCCAAGCAAATGTTAAAATGTGAGAACCCTACTAAAGCCTCTGGTGAACATCCTGGAATGAGGATTTCACTTCTTTTTTTTTTAGTGTGTCTATGCTTTGCAAGTTTGTTTTAAACGAGTGTCTGCATGTCCTAATGGAAAGAGGGAGCAGAGAGCGGTTAACGTTCTCCAGTAATGGTAAACCAGACTCGTTCACTTCATCCAATCATCAGAACTCACCGAGTTTGAGGTCAGGACAGGGTTTGGTGCACTTGTAGGTATCCAAAACCAAGATGTTCAGCTTGAAGAAAAAGGTATCAGGAGTGATGAAGAGACGGCTCATCCTGTAAAAGCCGTCGCTGCTCACCAGCAGAGTGACCAGCCTGATGCCTCGCCGAATCACATCAATGTCATGAACGATGCCGTTGATGGCTGGAAATAACAGTAAACAATTGTGTTAGTACAACCTGATTCTCATCCAATTTTGATTCGAAGCAGCCAAAGTCTCCTGAGAAAATTGTGTAGATATCTCTTTATGTAAAAATTTTTTTTTCATTTTTCTAAATAATATATTCGTGATATTTGCAGAATCAGTGGCAGCACAGTGGTGTAGTGGTTAGCACATCTGCCTCACAGCAAGAAGGTCCTGGGTTTGAATTCCAGTCTTGGCGAGGGCATTCCTGTCTGGAGTATGTATATTCTGCTTGTGTGGGTTTTCTCTGGGTAATCCGGTTTCCTCCCGCACTCCAAAGACATGCACATTAGGCTAATTGGCTGTTCAAAAATACTCCTAGCTGTGAGCGTGAATGGCTGTGTGTGTGTTGCCCTGTGATGGTCTGGCGGGCTATTTAGGGTGTACCCTGTTTGGATGGCTCCAGCCTCCCTGTGACCCTAGTAGGATTAAGCAGTTCAGCAAATGAGTGAATGTTTTTCCAGTGCACATTCCTGAACAAGAACTGGCCCAAATGTGAGTAAACACAGTGTGAGGCTTTAGTTTAATTTCCGCTAATTTTAAAAGACATTTCATCATTTCCATATTTTCTCCTAATGTCAAATAGTCTACTTAAAAAAAAATAAAAAAGAAACAAAAAACACTGTTGCTAATTCATTTAGATCACAGCTGTCAAACTCGAGACTTGCAAGCCTATTCAGTGGAGTGGCTGATTGCCTCACGTTACAGGGTTAGCTCAAGTCTGTCTTTTTTGTAGTTCTCTCTTTAGTTATGATGTCATAGTTAGTCATGCCGGAGTCCTTGCTTGGACTCCACATTGACACAATCTATTCTTTAACCATTACACTGTTATGAGCATACCAACAACCTCTTTCTCTCTCTCTCTTTCTCTCTGTATTTTGTTGAGATACACATGCTACTTCTAAGATACCAGTGATCCTGATCCTTTTGCTTTCTAAATCTTGTGATCCATCCTGATGTGCTACTACTGATTGGAGTTCTCATCATTGAAGCCCTTCACTCCTGCTAATGATAATCCATATGGACCCAAATGTACACTCACGAACTGTGAAGATGACTTTTAACAGCTGGTGATATAAATCCTACAATTATGCTTAGAGGTATAAGTGCAGCTAGACTTCATGGTAAACTAAAGTGAAGTTTCTGCTATATGGTTTGTATTTTTCTCTGGTTTCCGTTTTGAGCCTGGTTCCTTCCTCGTGTCGACTGAGGGAGTTTTTCCTTGCCCCCATTGCTGAGGACTTGCTCAGTGGGCATATGTAGGGTTTGTAGAAGAAATGTGTTTTACTATGTAAAAGCTGCTTTGCGGCAATATCGGTTGTAAAAAGTGCCATACAAAAAAAACCTGAATTGAATGAATCTGGCTCTTCAACTCATTTTATGTGGCCCATGAGAGCTTTTAAAGAATATGATTGTCGTATGTTCTGTGCATTAATCAGTACCATGAAAGGGAATTCATGTTGAATGATGTTCAGGAATTATTTGGCCCTCAATGGCCTGTAAATGTAGTGATGTGGTGAAAATGAATTTGATGCCCCTGATTAAGAAAAAACTAAACAAAAAAACTGTCCAAATCCTTGCCAGCCTCGCTTAATAGCATATAGCAAACATGCGGCATATTTTTTTATGATTACCGATGGTGCATTTGTCCTTCTTGTTTAACTATAAGTATTTATTGTTTTGACACACCAATACATGAATGAATGAATGAATGAATGAATTATAAAACCAACAGTGTTATATTGAACAAGATTGGGCTGAAAAGTTTATAGGCTGATCATGATGCAATGGTTGAATTTGATCAAATGAGGTATATATTTAACATGGTGTCCCTTGTGGCCAACACACTTCCTCCATTGGATGCTCTCGTGCAGATGGAGAAATGGATTACTATTAACTTTTCAGCCTTCCCTTGTAGCTGATTTGATATGAGTACCTTTGGAAATACATTTGTAATTATAATTTGTACATTTCTTCTAAAAAGATGGCGAATGCATTACATCTGAACACATGTTCGAGTTAACTCTTGTTACTTTAGTGCCTTCAGTCAAATTCGACTCTTGGCGACTCCATTCTCATAGTTTTCTTGGCAGTTTTTCTTTTACAGGGTAGGTTGCCAGCTCTTTTCCCTAACCCTCCACAGCACCTGGTATTCCCTGGTGGTCCCCATCCACGTCCTGACCAGGCCCGACCCTGCGTAACTTCCAGGATCAGAAGGGATATGACCTCCGCAAAGGGAATGAAGGGTGTCTTTAAGAGTCGAGCCTTATATCCAGAGCCTCTTAGAGACCCTGATGATGTAAGTGGATGTGTTATCTTTGGAGGTCAAGCTAAACCTTGCTGATCAACAGATTTCCAGGAGCTGGGTTGGAGATACACAAATAAACAAGCGCAACTCAAAAGGACAATCTTTGAATCTTTCTTCCATGAGCATGAAACGCTTGAGGGAACCTGGGCACGCTCAATTTCTCTTGTTTCTCTTTGTAGTTCCTCCTGTAATTCTGCTTTGTTTTATATTCTAAGGAAAAATTATTCAAGAGGGGTTTTGTTTCCATTGTAAACATGGGAAGTTATCCCCATGCTGGCTCCAAGGAATGAATAAAAACAATAAAGGAGGCACGCTTTGTATGATGAGGTAAAACAGACTATAAGCTGTTATTATTATTATTATTATTATTATCATTTACATCGAACTCGAACTGGATTGTGCTTGGGGGCAGGATGGTGGCGTAGTTGTTAGCACATCAGCAAGAAGGTCCTGGGTTTGATCCTGGGGCTTAGTGAGAGCATCCATCATGTGTGGAGTTTGCATGGGTTTCCTCCGGGTACTCCAGTTTCCTCCAACAGTCCAAAGACATGCCCATTAGGCTAATTGGCGGTTCTAAAATTGTCGCTAGATGTGAGTTTGTATGTGAATGATTGTGTGTGTGTTACCCTGCAATGGTCTAGCAAGGTGTAGGCTGAGATAGACTCCAGCATTGACACAAATAGGATTAAGCGGTTCGACAGATGAGTGAGTGAGTGACTGTGGTTGTCCTCACCGAATTCACTGTAGCAGAAGTGCTCCGTCTCGTCCTTGTCCTTCCTGCATTCACTCAGACACACTGCATCATGGCTGAAATCTGACTCTGGAGAAGAAGGATGGAGGGAATGAGCTCAACGAAGGAACAGGAAAGGACGCTATCAGTCACTTTGTTTTGCTGTGTGGCACTTCTATTTCCTGATTTCCCCAGGGTCCGATTGAGGCAGGTCAAGCCCTTAATCACAGTGTAATTAAGGACTTGAGAATCCTTTTGAGTCGACGTTTAGACTTATCTCTCTCCTGAAAAGACGATCTAAATCATCCTAAAGTGGTGGATAATTAAGGGGAATATTCAAAAAATAAAAAAATGACACCAAACAATGAACGCAACTGCCTGTGACCGTGAGTGCCACTTTGAAAACCACAGAGCTTCATTCCAACGCCCAGGCTGTCACTGCCACGCCATTAACCCAGCCAAAGCATCGCATTCCAGACTGTGTGGGACAGTACAGGGCTATCGTTTTGATATCTGTAGTTCAATCACCGCGTCGTAGCTCATTTCGCTTAGGCATATTTCAGATTCTTCCCCCCCCCCTCACTAATCTTATGGCTCAAAGAATTTCGGCACAAAGAGAGCATTCAATGTGTGCAAGCTAAGCAGTAATTTGCGGCTTGAGGGAAAGAGTAATTAGAATAACCATCTACCCTCAAAGATTCTCTCTCTCTTTCCCTTCTCTTCCCAACATGTACACTAATATTTCCTTCCAGTGATGGGATTTGAAGACCTGTAACGCAGTATTTCCCAGTGCTGGCTCCGTACTGCACATTTTGCCATGTGTACTTATTCGTAATCCAAAGGTTTATGGGTTAGATCAATTGGAAACATCAATTTATGCCTTGCTTGCAGTAACACATTTCTACCAGAGGGGTCACCGAAGGTCACATAGTGCAGTCCTTCGTGCAAGATCCTTTTTTTTTTTTTCTCTCTCTTTTCCCAATTCTCTGGAGAAGTCACAACTGTAACAACAACAGCTCTGACAAAACTTTTTGTCTTGACCCTGAAAGACTCCAGAAAACAAGAGCTTTTTAGAAAACTCCCTATGCCTCATGAGGTTTTGGAGATTTTTGCAAAATGCGCCAGAGTTGGGGCGTTACTGTGGCGTAGAAGGCGGTGTGTGTGTTAATCTAATAATGTTGTGAATGACATTTGCAACAAATTATTTATGCAGTTAATATAATTTAATGAGTGTAGAAGCATTATATCACGTAATTATAACTCAAAGAGTCTGAGCTTTGAGTCATGTTATAAAGAAGCGTCGCTCACCTTTCTTGTGGACGTCAAAGTGGTAGAGCAGACTGGAAGTGCGCCGGTTGTACTGGCCGAATGGACGGCTGTTGTTCAGGCTTGATTTGCCTGCTCTGTTGTCCTCTGGATCCATGCGACCATTCCCACTCTCCTTGTGCGTGTTAGACGTTGGCTGCTGTGAGCGTGCACGTGACCTGGAGTTGTGATTCAGCTCCGACTCACTGAATGGAGGGTTATTAGACTGTATCGGGATTTCAGGTGTAGATTTCTGGGTCTGTGTGCGGTTCGATGTCCCGACCCCAATAGCAAGGGCGACTTTATTAGGATGCCCATCGTTACGCAGCTTTTCGTTATGCTCAATGGGAAGCCGCTCGTCCCTCGAACCCTTCTTGCCTTTGCTGTGTGGGCCTGTTCGTGGATGGGGGGATAGCGGGTCTGGATGCTTGGGCCACATCCCTGGCGGCAGCGCCAGCTTCGGGTCTGCAGATTTTTTGCCTTGCTCCAGAAGCTCATTGGCTGGTAGTGAAGGATCTTTAGTTCCAGTTTTGGTTTGGTTGCTAGGGGAGTCAGACGTTCCACTTTGCACCGGTGGCGCGCCGATCAGGGAAAACAACTCTGTGAATAGAGCCACAGTTAACAAGCACTGCTTATTAAATAAGATTTAAATCATGACGGGGCATGCTATTAGGGCAAAATCATAAACAGTGAAGCAGAGGTACTGTCACAGGGCGACACTGAGGCGAAGGCGGGGTACCCCCTGAACAACTCGTCAGACCTTTGCAGGGCATCACTCAGAGAACCATGCACACTCGCACTCACACCAAGGGATAATTTAGAACAGCTAATTAACTCCATGTGCACGTCTGTGGACTGTAGGATGAAACCAGAGTACCCAGAGGAAACCCTGGATGAAATACTTCACCAACCAGGTGGCACGGCGGCGTAGTGGTTAGCACTTCTGCCTTACAGCAAGAACGTGCCGGGTTTAAGTCCCGGGCCTGGCGAGGGCGTTTCTGTGTGGAGTGTGCATGTTCTCCCTGTGCTTGGATGGGTTTCCTCCCGGTCTTTGTGTTTCCTCCCTCAGTCAAAATTAATTCACAGTACGCTACCTGGCTGTTCCAAATTGCCCCTAGGTGTGAGTGTGAATGGTTGTGTGTGTTGTCCTGTGATAGTCTGCCGAGCTGTTTAGGGTGTACCCTGCCATCTGCTGAGATAGGCTCCAGCCTCCCTGCGACCCTTGTAGGATGAAGCGGTGCAGAAAATGAGTGAGTGCACTTCAATGACCAGCATTTGGAGTGTACGTGTGAATGGTTTTGTGTGTGTGTGTGTGTGTGTTTGTGTGTTGCCCTGCGATGGTCTGGTGAGCTGTTCAGGGTGTACCCTGCCTTTGCCCAGAGTTGGCTAAGACAGGCTCCAGCCAGCCCTATTAAGCATTTTGGCAGATGAATGATTAAATTTTAATGCACGATTTTTAGTGGTACAGAAGTATTCAATTACAGTTGTGTATTTTTTCCATTTATTTATTTAATTAATTAATTAACTTCACAATCGATTTGTTTCAAGTCCAACATGAAAAACGCAAGTGTCAAAGAT
>JBCNYG010000019.1:5961632-5984017 GCA_039654305.1 Porochilus rendahli
TAATAATAATAATAATAATAATACAATAATAATAATAATAATAATAATATGATGATGATGATGATGATGATGATGATGATTTTATATATATATATATATATATATATAAAAAAAAATTTTTGTTTGTTTTTTACAGTCCTAACATCATTACAAATATTTAGATTTGTCATTCCATGTACTGTATTTCTGATATTTCAGGGTCCACTCTCAAACGTACACTCATGGAAGAAAGCTTCTCCTTCCAATCATCACACTGTCCATTTCATTGGCTCTTAAATTCAATGCAATAATAATAACCATAATAAAAGAAAGTTAGAAAATAGTGAGATAGTTGTTTCCTAGGCTTACCGTTAACAGCATGCTCTTCGGCATCAGAGCAGGCGAGAGCGACCGAGAGGAGAAGCAAGATGCCAGACATGTTATTGATGATCATGAGCAGCTTCCTTACAGAGAGAAAGTCTTATTGAGACGCTGCAACTCAGAGTGGTGGTGGCTTTTTATCCTCACTGTGAAGTCTTAGAGTAAAGGGGCGGGATGGAGTGATGATCAGCTGACCAGTGTGGGTTTACATCTCAGAGAGAGAGAGAGAGAGAGAGAGAGAGAGAGAGAGAGAGAAAGATGCATGTAGCCCACATTCCTAATTGTATTATCTCCCTGTTTCATTCAGATTTATTAAATATAAATACCACACTTATTACTGTTGTTATTATTATATTATTATATATCATATCATATATTATTTATAGGTAATTATATTTATTGGTTATTGTAACACTAATAATAATAACTACCCACTTATCTCAGCCGACACTGGGCAAAGACAGGGTACACCCTGAACAGCTCGTCAACCACCCACACACAACCATTCACACTCACACTCCCACCTAGGGGTGGTTCGGAACAGCCAATTAACTGTTTAACAATCTATGGTGCATGTGTTTGGACTGCGAAAGGAATGCACAGGAACACAGGAACACCCTTGCCACGCCCAGGACATTATCACTGGTGGCACCGTGGACACTACGCCACCGTGCCACCAGTGATAGTGTTTAGGAAGTTATTAGTATGACTATATTTCCATTTATTCATTCATTCATTCATGCATTTGAACTCAAACCACTTAATCCTATTAGTGTTGCAGCGAGGCTGGAGCCTGTCTCAGACGATTGTGGGTGAAGGGGGGTACACCCTGAACAGCTTACCAGTACATTGCAGGCCCAACACACACACAACTATTCACACTCGCATCCACACCTAGGGGCAACTTGAAAGAGGTAGTTAGCCTAATGTGCATGTGTTTGGATTGTTGGAGGAAACCAGAGTACCCGGAGAAGTCCCATGCAAGCACAGGGACAACCTTACCAAGCCCAGGTATGAACCCAGTGCCTTCCTGCTGTGACGATGATGTGCTCAATACTACGCCACCGTGCCACTCTGGTATTTTCCATAAGTGTCCTAATCTCAAAAATTGTTTATCTCACCTCTCAGTGGTTTATTTTTCATTTTAAGCACATTTTATTGATTTAATTTAGGGATATTTTTAAAAAATCAAGACACACTGTGATTGTATTTTATTTTTGAATGTCAGGAGCGTGAGGAGTAAATGATCCAGCCGTGTAGATTCACTGCTCCCTACTGGACACTAAAGAAATTTTCTTTACTCGTCTCTTACCTGTAGTTGTGGAATGCCCCATGTAATGTTAATGCTCTTTTTATTTACTTAATCTTAATAATGCTGATTTTTATTTATTTATTTGTGTGTGTGTGTGTGTGTGGGGGGGGGGGGTGCTTTATAGTCAGTATGGTCATTTACAACCCTTACAAAATTCATAAATACTTTAAAATTAAACAACAGATTAATCTTAACAACATGGTCTCAGTTTAACCCACATACACTTTGTATTATCAGACCCACCCATAGGGACATTTTTAGACTCATTACGGATAGCTTGTGACGGTGGAACAGTGGCTTGCATGTACGCCTCACAGCAAGAAGGTCCTGGGTTCGAGTCCCAGGCAGTAAAATATGCCAGTGTAAGACACCAAATATGTCTTCATTAATCAACTACATCTTGAGTAAGGACGAAGCCCAAACTGCGAAGTGTTTATGATATTCATTCCTTCATTTCCTAAGCTGTTTATTCCTAATCAGTGTTGCGGTGAGGCTAATCTCAGCTGACTCTGAGTGAATGCGGGGTACACCCTGAATAGCTCACCAGCAAACTCCACACAGATATGTCCGAGCTAGGGACTCGAGCCCAGACCTTCTTGCTATGAGGTGGACATGTTGACCACTACGCCACTGTGCTGCCCATAATTTTATTAGGATTTACGGCACAGTTTCTGTGCTGACAGAAATCCAGGAGCTTTTGCTGTGAGGAGGACGAGGTACACTCGATTTATTTTAAAATGTATTAAAAGTGGTAAAGTGCACAGATACTACTGGTTATTACAGTGTAATTACACATCACTAGTATAACTGGGAACAGGTTCCTCTGGTTCTCAGAGGATTAAGACGTTATTAAATGGGTATTTTTAATTTTTTTTTTTGATAGGACGCTTTGTTTCTTTGCAAGCTTAAAATATTAACCTGTGAATTTCCCGACCCAGATGGGACTCGAACCCACAATCCCCAGCTCCGGAGGCTGATGCCTTATCCATTAGGCCACTGGGTCATCACGATCCGCATCGAGGAAACAAAGCTTTTTAAACAATTGGCATAACAGATATTCAAGGGAACATTTTATTCTAATAGCTTTCTTATTTAGATTTTAAAGAAGCTAACAAAGCCAACTGTTTTGTTTTAAATTCGTGCAAAAATTCCAAGTGTTAAATTCTTTACATTTTTGTTTTCGTCACTTTATGCGTATAGTATTAAAAACCGTAAAGTCTCGCGACAACACGTCGTACCCACGCATTGTGGGATTTTTTTGTTTGTTTGGGTTTTTTTTTTAATCTAGGCTAGCCAATGAGCGCGTTCCTTGTTCCATACTGTCCCATCATCTTCAGGTATTCACCTACGGAGTCCCGCCTTTCTGTTTTCGTCACAGTGAAACATCCAGAGCCAGGAAACCAGGCGCGAGACAGACAAGCAGTTGTCCAGGAACTAAAACACATTAAATAAATGGTTGCATTGGTAGCGAATTTGTGGCTTTTCAATAATTTTTATGCTCATGAATTGTGTTTTAACAGGACCGCATGATAACAGAGTGAGTAAAATTTGTCTGGTTTTCTTTTAAATACCTCCCAGCCCATTTAAACAGATATCTGTGTTTCTCTTAAACATTGTCCAACCGGTATGTCACATGACCAGCGTACTCTGTGATGATGTCACAGAGCGATAGCCCCTCTTTATGACCTTATCACCTGCTGTCTGACCTACATAATCTGACATGATGTCACAGAGTGGGGTGCTTTCACCCTGGTATAGGTTTGCACTGGCTGTTTACCATGAACCCCTTCCTACACTGTGATAATTAGGGCTCTGTCATTATAACATTGTTATAACATCTTAATAACACTGTATCTGTTGTGTATCAAGAGGAAATGTCTGCATGTGGAGATGGCAGCGGGTCTCGTCTGAACCAGTTCAAGAATAAAGGAAAGGATACAAATGTTGGTGAAGTGTTTTTTCCCCCCCCAGCATTATTACCAGGCAAATTTATTTATTTATTTATTGTTTTTGCTTTTTTTTTTTTTTGGATAAAGTGAATAAAAAAAGCTTTTTATTTTTATTTTTTGTCACTTTCAGGAGTTGAGGAGAAGGAGGGTGGAGGTCAACGTGGAGATCCGAAAAGCCAAGAAAGATGAACAGATTTTAAAAAAGAGAACTGTGAGCTGTATAGAGGATTTAGATAATGAGGATTCGACTGATACCTTAAAGGTAACCAGGAAATGGTCTTATTACATACTCGAATCATTGTCATATAATATATGGAGTAGAGTTCTGTATTGTCTTGCTTAGGGGGAATCACACTAGAGGGGTAATTTGCGGCCATCACTATTCTCAAATCTGTCACACCAACTTTGAGGCATTGCATTTTGGTCACCTGGCCCGTGAAGTCATCGGCAAAAATTTTGAAGCATGTTTTGAATTTATGCTAATGCCGCGAATACTGTCTCTGACTGGACTGTGGAGGAAACTGTAGCACCCGGAGGAAACCCATCCATGCACAGGGACATCATGCAATCTCCATGCAGAAATGCCCTCGCTGTGCCCCGGGCTCAAACCACGGAGCTTCTTCTTGTGGGGCGGACATGCTAACCACTACGCCACAGTTTTGCCCCTTTTTCATGATTCTGTAACCTAACTTTATACTTCCCTATTTTGCTATATAATACTATAAATAATTATTGAATATAGTCATTCATTCATTTATTTTCCAAGCCGCTTAATCCCAAGGGTGGCAGGGAGGCTGGCGCTCTATCTCAGCTGACTCTGGGTGAGGGCGTGGCACACACAGAATAGCTTGCGGTGCCATTGCAGGGCTAATACATGTACAACCATTCACACTCACACCTATAGGTGATTTGGAACAGCCAGTTAGCCTACTGTGCATGTTTTTGGACTGTGGGAGGAAGCCGGAGTACCCGGAGGAAACCCACGCAAGCACGTGGAGAACATGCAAACCCCACACAGAAACGCATCGAGCCCGGAATCGAACCCAGGCCCTCTTGCTATGAGGTGTACATGCTAACCACTACGCCACCATGCTGCCTATTTAATATACAGTCGTATGATTTTATAATCTTGACTGATATTTTATACTCTGATATTTTTTAATCATTGAAATTTGGCTGGATGATACGCCGGCCCTTTATCACTGAAGGCTGGGTGATGATAAATTGTGTACAGTGTTTGTTTTATGCTTTGCAGTCGTTCCAGCACTGGAACGTCGAAGAGCTCATCAGAGGCATAAACAGTCCGTGTCTGGATCAGCAGTTGCAGGCCACACATGCAGTGAGGTAAGAGACACTGTGTACACGGAGTCTACAGGAGACGGAACTCTTGAGTTTCACACTTCATTTGGGCCTCGGTTTTCTGGTAGGCCACTTTCCTTTAAGTCGGCGGTGATGGTTTTGGTTTGTGCGCCCGATCACATGATTTACATACTTTGTTTTGAAACTTCCCGCTGTCGGACATAGTTCTGAATATCACATGCTTATATTCCATATAAGGCCGCATGACTCCCGGTTTCTGTAGGGAAGCCTATCAGCCAGCTCTGGGTGAAGGTGGGGTACACCCTAAAGAACTCGCCAGTCCACTGCAGGACCAACACACACACCTGCACACTCATATCTAGGGGCAATTCAGAACAACCTATTAGCCTGATGTCGTTGTCGTGTCTTTGCACTGTGGGAGAAAAACAGAGTACCTGGAGGAAACCCATGCAAGCACAAAGAGTACATGAGACACCTTTGGTGAGCTCCGAACCTTCTTGTTGCAAGGCGACCGGGCTACTCACTTCCCCAGCGTGCCGCACCATTGTACCATAATATGTCAGCGTATAACACGGTTTAACAAAGCAGGATTACATATATACCATTCCATACTGTTTTACCCCAACAGGAAGTTGCTGTCCACAAAAAAGCACCCCCCTATCGACTCGATCGTGGAAGCAGGTCTGATCAAGACGTTAGTGAGCTTCCTCACGCACTGGGACTGTCCTTCAATCCAGTTTGAAGCCGCCTGGGTGCTCACCAATGTCGCCTCAGGCACTTCAGAACAAACAAGGGCTGTTGTGGAGGCGGGAGCCATTCCGATATTCATCAACCTCATTTCCTCTCCTCATCCCCAAATCAGCGATCAAGCTATCTGGGCCCTCGGGAACATCGCTGGTAAGAAGATGTAGCAGGTAACATTTCACAGGTCCAATTTCTGGTTTCGGGTCGAGTCTGATTTTGTCGTTCTTTTAAGGCGACTGCTCGACGTACAGGGACGAAGTCATCACACACGGAGCCATCGATCTCCTTCTTTCACTGCTATCTGTTCCAGACCTTTCTTTGTTAAATGTAAGTACCCTCAGTTCAGGGTGTGTGTAGAGCGGTACTGGGCAGGGTTGGCTCAGAAATGGTTTGGATCAAAATCATGCTTTTAAGTGTAGTTAGTCATTTGCATTTATGTTTATGGCTTCTATCCAGAGTGACTTACATTCCCATCTGATTTATACATCTGAGCAGTTGCCCCAGAGCCTTATATACTGAGCCACCGCTACCAGATGGCAGTTGGATGTTAGTGAATAGAGAAGGAACGCCAAAGGGACTGCTCAGCGATATCCACCAAGCCTGATCCTAAAATAATAGATTTAGGATGTACTACATGGGAACATAAAAGAAAAAACACAACCTAACCTAGTTTAGCTTTGGGTAGTGACCGAAAGAACAAGATCGTGGATAGAGGCAGCTGAAATGAGCTTCCTTCGCAGGGTGGCAGGTCTCACCCTTAGAGTTTGGGTGAGAAGTTTTGTCATCCGGGAGGAACTCAGAGTAGAACCGTGGCTCCTTCGCATTTAGAGGAGCCAGTTGGGGTGGCTTGTGCATCATGATTAGAATGCCTCCAGAACGCCTCCCTGGTGTAGTGTTTCGGGCATGTTCGACCAGGAAGAGACCCAGGGGTCATCCCAAAACACGCTGGAGGGACTATGTCTGTCGGCTGGCCTGGGAACGCCATTGTGTATCCCCAGAAGAGCTGGAGGAAGTGGCTGGGGAGGGGGAAGTCTGGACCTCACTGCTTAGGCTGCTGCCCTCGCAAACCGACCCCGGATTAAACGGATGATGATGATGAAGATGATGATGATGATAAAAAAGCAAATTAAACAAGTTTTTTGGGTCCCACTGTCACTGAAGGTGAGCGAAGGAAGGGTGTTATAGAAATGGGGTCCACCTATCTTTCTGGAAGGAAATGGTATATGATCACTAAATTTGGTGATTGGGTCCCCCTTAGGAATGTCTTGGTTGGATTGTATATGGGTCACCTTGATCTTGTTTCAAGGTCACAGCAGCCAAGCTAGTGAATTTTTCTATATTGGGGATGTTTATAATGTTGTATTTGTTTATTGGTTTATATGTAATGTATATAGTATATATGAAACTGTTCATTTTTGACAAATATTGTCAGATGCTCCTACAGGCGGGAACATCTGGACCTCCTGTGGTCTCATTTTTATTTTTAGAGCCAACTGCTCCATCTCAATACTCTAGCACTCTAGTGCTCATGACAGTGCTATTTGCAACCCATTCAAAGTTTAAATAAAGTGCATTTTTATCTTAAAAAATGGTGTGTATTGCATAAGTTCTTTCTTTTTTTTTTGTTTTGTTTGGACATCATTTAATTTTTTGACTTTCACAGTCAGTGATTGTTGCAAAAAAAGAGTATTTAAGTAATTAAGTATCATCCACTCAGGCTAATGGTTATTACTTCTGAAATACTGAGCTGACTGTTAGCACCGTGCCGTTCCACTGTAGTATATACTAAATGCATTTTGACCACAGTGCTGGTAAATTCTTGAATCTGATTGGTCAGGAAGTTTGTATTATTAGTAAAATTACAGATTATGCACAGATACATGTTGTTTTTTTAAAATACTTTTTGTAGTAAAGCTACAAAACTATTTTTTATTGCTAAACACGACCCCGTTAAACACAAAACACTGCTTTTCTAAAATAGCTGAAGTTTTTGAGGAACGTGACGTGGACTCTGGCGAATCTGTGCCGGAGTAGAAACCCAGCTCCTCCTGTCATCGCAGTGAAACAGATGCTGCCGGCTATCCGGCGCCTCCTCGAACACAATGACGACGAGGTGCTGGCCGATGTAGGCTGGGCCGTGTGCTACCTCACCGACGGCCCGAACGAGCGCATCGAGTTGGTGCTGCAGAGCGGCCTCCTGCCCCAACTTGTCCAGCTGCTCAATTCCCAACACATCAGTGTCTTGGTGAGTGACTTGAGCCTCTTTCACACACACACACACACACACCACTCACACTCACATCCGGGGACAATTTGGAGCAGCCTATTAGCCTAATGTGCATGTCCGGAGGAAACCGGAGTACCCAGAAGAAACCCACACAGGCAGGGAAAACATGCAAACACCACACCGAAAAGCCTGGACTCAAGCCCAGGACCTTCTCGCTGTGAGGCAGACGGGCTAACTGATACGCCACCATGCAGCCCTAGAATGAGACGCTTTTAAAAAATAAAGCGGTTTGTGTCCTTATAAGGAACCAAGAGATAACAGACCCGATCTTAAAGCGGCACTATCAGGGCTGTCGCTCTTGTGTAAAATGACCGTGATTAACTCCCTCATAATGCTAATGCTGTCGCGTTGACTCCTTTCACAGACTCCAGCACTGCGTGCCATGGGGAACATCGTGACGGGGACAGACGAGCAGACTCAGAGTGTTCTGAACACCGGAGTGCTGACTGTGTTACCCGTGCTGCTGTGCCACCCAGAGAACAACATCCAGAAGGATGCAGCGTGGATGCTGTCTAACATCACAGCTGGGAAAGAGTCACAAATCCAGGAGGTGGTTGACGCGGGCCTGGTGCCTTTGTTGGTGCAGATCCTGGAGCAGGTGGAACAGTCACTGGAGCTTTCTTCATATGTTCGGTTAAAAGCGGTAGTGCCAAAATAACAAAGCAAAACATCAGGAGGTTAAACGTGTATCAGCTCAGTGAGGACATTTAGGGGGGAATCTGTAAATTGTCTTTATTTTTTTGACTAGATTACTGCTTGAAAAGGTTTATTTCCTCCGCCAAGGAAGTTATATTTTACTTTCGCTTTGTTTCTTTATGTGAAACGTTACGTGTGGATTTTCCTCAAAGACGTGGAGCTTTGGACAAGAAAGACTCCATTAGATTTAGGAAATCATTCATTCATTCATTTTCTGAACCACTTAAAGCTAATTAGGGTCGCACGGAGGCTGGTGCCCATCTCAGCCGACTTTGGGCCAGGGCGGGATACACCCTGAACAGCCTGCCAGTCCAGTGTCAACACACAATCAACCAGTCACGCTCACTCCCACCTAGGGGCCTTATTTGGAAAAACCAGTGAGCCTACTGTGCATGCTTTTGGACTGTGGGAGGAAACCGGAGTACCCGGCCTCGAACCCGGGCCTTCCAGCTGTGAGGCAGACGTGCTAACCACTATGAGATAGGATGATTAGGATTATTTTTTCATTTTGAAAGTGTCATATTAACAGCAGGCCCAGCAGGGGGTACCGCACATGTTCAGTTCTTTTTTCCAGCTTGGCGGAGGTTTATTCTCTCTTATAATATTGGGGCCGGTGGCATAGTGGTTAGGGTGCTGGGCTCATGTTCCAGAGGCCATGGTTTCGAATTCCTACGTAGTAAGACCCACCCTGCGAAAGGTCTTAACCACAAGTTTGCCTCTGTCCACCCAGCAGTATACTGGGTACCAGTGAAAAATACTAGCGTCCCATCCAGAAGGAGTTGAACTGCTAGTCGCGTCATGCTATACGCTCCAGCCTGATGAGCCAGTAGGTGTAAAAAGCCCAGCAGACTAACCTCTCGTACAGTATACAGGAATAAAGCATAGCATCCTTCTCTGAAGTGGAAGTGTATCACACCACCCTGCCTTGGATGGTTTTCCTGCAGCGTCATGTCCACATAGTGAGCGATAACGTAGTAGAACGTGCGCATTAACACAAACCGTATGCGTGGGAACGTATGCGAACGTATGTGTGCTTTAAATGGAGCTCTCCTGTGTTCCCAAAAAGTTTTGCCTCTGAGTTGTGAATCTGCGTGTCTCTTTGTTCACAGGGAGAATACAGCACCCAGACCCAGGCTGTGTGGGCCATCACCAACTACACCAGCGGGGGGACAGTGCAGCATATCTTGCACTTGGTCCGCTCTGGAGTTCTCAAACCTCTCCTGGACTTCCTGCCAGTCAAGGACAGCAAGTTGACCTTAATCATCCTGGAGGCCGTCTTGAATATGTTCACGGTAAACACGGAGAGAATTCGGGTTTAATAAGGACTTTGCCGTGTTCTGGTATCCAGCTCCTCTACAGTTTGACGAAGCGTCATTTCTAGTTAGTAAACTGACGCACGTGTGTAGACGGGATTCCAAATTGTGAATCATGACGACGCCACAGAGAGGAAGATTGGCCGTATAGAGCATGGAGGATACAGGAGAGGCCCTCTCACTGTCAATCATAGCAACACTAAGTAACCCTGGGCGTGTGTGTGCTCATGAATGCAGACGTAGGTGGATAGGGCTTTCGACCGAGTGTGTTACTCGGCGCCCTGATGCTGCGCGAGCAGCAGTTCCAAAAAATGCCTCCCACTTCTTGGATGTCTAAATTTCAGATGAAACTCACTCAGTCATTTGCCGAATCACTTAATCGTACTGTTAGGGTTGAGGGAAGGACTATCTCATGTGACGGGGCGACAGTGAGGTACACCCTGAACAGCTCTCCAGACCATCGCGGGTCAACACATCCTCAACCATTCATACGCACATCCACACCTACGGGCAAATTGAAACAGCCAGTTAGCCTAGTGTGCATGTCTTTGGACTGTCGGAGGAAACCAGAGTACCCCGAGGAAACCCACACAAGCACGGGGAGGACATGTGAACTCCACACAGAAACGCCAGAGCCGAACCCAGAAACCTTCTTGCTGTGAGGCGGACGTGCCAACCACTACACCACAGTGAATGTAAATGGTTGTGTATGTGTTTGGCCTAGAGT
Source organism: Porochilus rendahli (assembly GCA_039654305.1). Taxonomy (NCBI): domain Eukaryota; kingdom Metazoa; phylum Chordata; class Actinopteri; order Siluriformes; family Plotosidae; genus Porochilus; species Porochilus rendahli. Next base: position 5,972,341 of record JBCNYG010000019.1, read on the forward strand.
TGGCTGAGATAGGCTTCTGCCGCCGTGTGACTGTAATAGGATAAAGTGAAGAATGAATGAATGAATGAATGAAATCTGTTCAGTGGGTTCTGTGGTTCTGTGAGTAAGAGACTCTTCTGTGCTGTCCTGCAGGCTCTAGATAAGCTGGGCGAGACGCACAGGCTGTGTCTGATGATCGAGGAATGCGGAGGACTGGACAAGATCGAAGCACTCCAGAGCCACGAGAATGAAATGGTCTACAAAGCTGCATTCAACATCATAGGGATGTACTTCTCAGGGGAAGTAAGTACGCAGTAAACCGTTGAGCGCCCGCCTGTGCTAAAGCTGATGATCTGAAATCACCGGCTCTATTGTCCACCTCGCAACAAGAAGGTCCTGGGTTCGAGTCCCGGGCTCGGCCCAGGCATTTCTGTGTGGAGTCTGCATGTCGTCTTTGTGCTAATGTGGGTTTCCTCTGGGTACTCAGGTTTCTTCTGAAAGCCCACAGACATGCACATTAGGCTGTTGTGGCTGTTCCAAATTTCCCTGAGGAGTGAGTGTAAATAGTTTTTTTTGTGTTGGCCCTGCAGTGGTCACACACACGACCATTCACACTCACATCCTCACCTGGGCCAATCTGGAACAGCCAAGTAGTCTGAAGTGCATGTCTTTGGACTGTTGGAGGAAACCAGAGTACCCTGAGGAAACCCATGCAAGCAGGGGGACTACATGTTAACTCCCCCCAAACCTGGGACCTTCTTGCCGCGAGGCGGACGTGCTAACCACTCCGCCGCCATGCTGCCGAGGGTCAAAAAAAGCAGCACGCCTGCACTGTATTAAACCATCCTTCAGAAAAATTAATGATTGTAATTGGTCAGTCCTACTATGACTATTGATCATAGTAATGTTTGTGCTAATAATGGTTCTTTAATATGACTTTTTTTCTAATCAGGAAGAAGAGGACAAATCCCTCGCTCCTGAAGAAACCACCGATGACTTTCTCTTCCACGCTGCTGAAAACCAATGCACTTTTCACTTCTGAAGCTCTCCTCCACCCACATCACTGTTTATATGTACACATTTAAAGATTTTTAATTTAACTATGCACATAATGGCTTTTTTAATACTTTTACACCGAGCCTTGTAAATAAAATTTATTTGAATACAAGGTTATCTGTGTGAAACTTTCATGAAATTTTATTCTGATATTTTAAAATGTTGCTGTTTCTCGGTTTGTCCATGCGGGATCGCTGTCGGTCACGTCTTTGTACACAGAAACAGGGGCGTCGCCAAAATGCACGGCTGCTTCCTACCCTCGTGCACTTTCTCAGAAAAGGTAACAACAGCGTTGGGCGTCACACCTAGTGCCCTGCACGATTATTTGGAATCCGGCCCCGGCTTAAATAGGTTTTGGCTGCCCACAACTTTCAGTCTGAACGAAAAATAAACTGGTTAGTATTAGGGACAGCGGTGATTTCCCTTGGAGCGGGATTAAGTGACACTGCCACAGGGTTCCCAGGCAGCTCAGGACTTTCAATAACCTGGATTTTTGTTGTGGGAAGTTTGATTTGGGGGTTTAATTGGTGGTTTTATGTGTTAAAGCCCAGCTGGAGACAGTAATGCGGCGTCTTCAGTGGATCCAGGCGCTGTTTGTTATTGGAGGGTAAAAAAACAAACAGAAACAAGATTTTAGGGGAAGTTTTTGAAGTAAAGTAAGTAGTTTGGGGGTAAATAACCAGGAATAAACGTCAAGCTGGAATATAAAGGGAATGTCTAATCAAGGGGTGAGGAGAAATGGGCCGGTGAAGCTGCGGCTCACAGGTAAGTTTCGATATTCACAGGTTTGTGTTTCTTAAATTGATTTATACCTGGGGTTTGTTTACAAAACCCTTCACTGCAGGCCCTGGACTGTCCAAACATAGCAGGGAAATCCTAAAGAGTCTCCCCCAGGTTTTCACCTTCATCCACTTGCTGAAAAACTTGCTTTAAACCTTGATTTATTAATATAAATAACTTTATAAGTTCCTTAAACTCTTAAAATTGCAACTTTTAGCCTCAAAATTACTATCAAATCTATTTATTTTGTTGTTGTTGTTGTTGTTTCCTGCTCCTTTCAAGACAGACATGAGCATTACATCACTGACTTGAGTTTACATGTTGTTAGGGTGTGCTACGTGGTATCCAGGGGCGTGGCTACATGAGTGGCACCTTAGGGTGGCTGTGGCCACCCTGAGTCCAATCCTGCCACACTGACTACTAGCCTACTGCTTAATCCTTGGTCTGATGTTAATATAGACGCAGTGGAGGGCAGTTTCACTCGTTTTTTTCAAAGAGGAAATCCAACAGCGAGGCATGCTGGTGTAGTGGTTAGCACGTACACCTTACAGCAAGGAGGTCGTGGGTTCGAGTACCCGGGCTCGAAAGTGTATGTTTGTGGAGAATGCATATTTTTCCCATGAATGCCTGTGATTCCTCTGCTACTCCGGTTCTGGAGTTTGCATGTTCTCACCGTGCTGGTGTGGGTTTCCTCCGGGTGCTCCAGTTTCCTCTGGCAGTCCAAAGACATGCGCATTAGGCGAATTGGCTGTTTCAGATTGCCCCAAGTGAGTGTGAGGTTGTGTGTGTTGGCTGTTCAGGGTGTTCCCCGCAGCTGCCCAGTATCAACTGTGAAAGGCTCTAGGGACCCTAACAGGGTTAAATGGGTTGTAAAATAAGTGAATAATAATTCAATATTAAGCAATATAAGAAGGACACAGCTTTCTACACATTTGCTTAAATTGCACCCTGGTGAGCTGTTCAGGGTGTACCCTTCCTTCGCTCGGTGTCACCCTCCCAATGATCTTAATAGTAGGTGTGTGTAGCTCGGCAAGTGAGTCAGTGAGTGCATGCTAAACGCACCAAACAAACTTTTGTCATAAAGTGACGCTACACTCACTGAGCACAGTTAGCCAGTTAGCCTCGTGTGTGCATGTTTTCGGTCTGTGGAAGAAAACCGGAGCACCCAGAAGAAACCCACACAAGCACAGGGAGAACATGCACACACAGCTCCATGCAAAAACATCCTGGTGAGCCCGGGACTCAAACCCAGGACCTTCTTCCTGTGCTAACCTCTACACAACTATCCTAACACACTCCAAGGGAAAGCACTACCTTGTATTCAGACAACCATGACGACATTAATGATCGTTTTAAGTAACAGTGAGGGAAATGAGTGTACGCCACTGCCCCCTCCCTCCAGCGACAGCTTAGCCATGGACTCCTGGCCGCAGACTGCTGCCTGCATCAGCCTTCGCAATCTCCCGGATGATCGTACCATCGTGTGTGCATATTTTTGTATGGTGGGGGTTTCCAGGTTCTCTCATTTCCTCCTAAAAACACTTGGCGGTGTTGGGATTGCCCGCTAAAAATTGCCCCTAGGTGTGAATAATTGAAGTGAATCCTGATGTGTTTGGCAAACCGGTGCTTCATCCTCCCACCTCTCACCCAGTTACAGAAAACGAACGAATGTTTGCTTGAAACTGACATACTGTGACATAAAACCCTGATTTATGAGAACCCGCTCCAAGCCGTTGAGTGGAGTTAGGAGCGTCGTAACCGTAGTAACTCCGTAAAGTCCAATCGGTTAATGAGTGGCAATTCCAGCATGTCATCCTAAAGCCTTCTGGCACTTGGTTCCGAGGGGTTCAATTGTTCCATTTGTCTGTCAGTGATACACTGTTTTCTACGCCACTGTATTGAGTTCAGCAGAGCTGACAGACAACATTACTAAAAAAAAGAGTGCAGCAGCAGCTGAGAGGTCTTCTTTACATCCTTCTCTGTCTGCTTCCTTTGGTTGGTTTCCCCCGACGCGAGCACTACTGAATCATGCGTTCTGAAGCAACCTTAGGGGTGCTGAAGCCTTTTTTAATGAGTATTTTTTTTCATAACCAAACACCACCAACTCTCACTCTATCTACTGACACTATTAGGGACACTGGGAGGCTAGAGCCTATCTCAGCCGACACAGACCATTGCAGGGCAACACACACACACACACACACTCACTCACATCGGGGCAATTTGGAACAGGCAACTAGCCTAAAGGCATGTCTCTGTACTTTCGGAGGAAACCGGCGTACCCGGATGAAACCCACACAAGCATGGTGAGAACATGCAAACTCCACACAGAAAAACACCCGAGCCCGGGACACGAACCCAGGACCTTCTTACTGTGAGGCGGACATGCTAAGTACTATGCCAACATACCGCCCCCACTTCACGACTAGAAACTAGCTACCAGTGAGGATTTAAGAGCGTTTTAAAATTAGAGCGACGTTCTACCTTTTCTTTTTCCCTTCCTTAACACATCCCTATTTGTCTGGGTGTGATGATTCATTTATGTTTTCTCTCAGTTATTAAGGGTTTTAGAGCATTCTGTAAAAGGAAGTGGTAAAAGGAGCTAGTTCTGTTATTACACTGTATCACTCCATCTCTATTATCAGTCTGTCCATCTGAAAATGTGCTCTATCTGTCTGATTAGTGATTTGCATGTCTGCCTTATTTTAATATATATCTGCTGTCTGTCTGTCTGTCTGATCAGCCATCGGTTAATTTCTCTCTCCGTCTCTCTAGCTGTCAGTAACAAATATAATTTCTATCCGAGTTACACTTAACAGATCACATCACGTCCACCTCACAGCACGAAGGTCTTAGGTCCGAGTCCCAGGCCCGGCGAGGACGTTTCAGTGTGGAGCTTGCATGCTCTCACTGTGCTTGTGTGGGTTTCCTCCGGGTGCCCCGGTTTCCTCCAACAGTCCACAGATATGCTCATTAGGCTAACTGGCTGTTCCACATTGACCCTAGGTGTGAGTGTGAGGTTGGGCGTGTTGGCTGTTTAGGGTGTACCCCGCGGTCGCCCAGAGACCCCGGGACCCTAACAGGGTTAAATAATTTGTATAATAAGTGAATAATGAGTTGATATTAAACAATATAAGAAGGATACGACTTTCTACACATTGGATTAAATTGCAAAGTTTTAATTGATCGAAGGAAAATTTCCCTTTTACCCATAAACCTCATGTTTAATGTTGGACCATATACCGCAAAAGATTCTTATGTGTTTTTGAGTACTAAGATGTGTGTGTTTGTGTGTGTGAGAGAATACTGGTGTGTGAGTATTAGTATGTGTGGCGAGTACAGGTGCCACTGAAAAGCCTCTCTATACCAAGTATCAATGGAGTGTGTGTGTGTGTGTGTGTGTGTGTGTGTGTGTTGATCAGGGCTTGTTGGTAGAGCTGGAAGGCGACATAACACCCTCAGAGTAAAAAATTATAATATCTTTCACCTTTTACCCCCATGTGCAGTATCACAGATTACACTCAGTCTAAAGACTTGAAGAAGTTCCAGTCAGTCAACTGTACACCAGCATTAGCCTCGCAAAGGTTCAGGATGATTTTAACCCCTAGATGATGCTTTGTGAATTATAAAGAGGGATTTTTTTTTTGTCAGTAACTAATTTCATACGCAAGTTACACTTGACTGAGTGGAACACTACATCACTGTACTGTGGCGTTATTGATGTCTGATAAACTGTCGTTTCCGATGACTAACTTTGGTTAAAATGATACGATGGCAAATTAAAGTGTTTTAAATTTATTTAACTGTGATAGGTATTAAACAAGGGCTGCACTGAGGCGTAGAGGCTCAAAGCAAGAAGGTTCAGAGTCATTTACCAGGCGAGGGTATTTTATCCTGGAGTTTTTATTTTATTTTAAATTATTAAAGATTAAATTATTAGAAGTCACCCTAAAAAAATATAAGAGTCTTTATATAAGAGAATTGCGTGGGTTTCCTCTGTGTACTCTGGTTTCCTCCCACAGTCCATAGACATGCACATTAGGCTAATTGGCAGTTCCAGATTTCCTCTAGGTGTGGATGTGAGTTTGGATGGTTGTGTATTGTGTAAGTTTATATACGCCGCCTTTGTTTAGTGCAGGCTAAGATAGGCTCCAGCCTCCCCGAGACGCTAATAGGCTTAAGTGGTTTGGCAAGTGGTTGAGTAAGTGTTATTAAACAATATCTAAAACAATATACATTTTATATTTTAAACATTCTTTTTAAACATTATTTCAATAATTTTTTACTTGATGAATGAGTAACACTATATACAGTACTGTTTATATTAAAGTTTTTTTGGCTACAGATTTTTTTCATTTTATGACTTGTGCATTAGTTAGTCAGTACAAAAACATTTAAGATTTCCAAATATTAATGTTCTAGCACAAAATTAAATGTTAGAGGGGAAAACTTGTTTGCCAGTGAAGAAAGCAGCATATTACGTAATTACGTACATATTACGCACTTTTCAGACTTAAACATAATGAAGGCTGCTGGGTATTACATGCAAATAAAGAAGCAACTGTGATCGTCAGAATCTCTGGAAGTGTGGATGGATCAGGAAATCTTAAAGATACTCTACCTGAGATATTCTATATTTAAATCAGGATCATCAAGCCAAATGTTATTTACTTTCATTTATTACTGTTTACTGTACTTTACTGTAGTTTATAGAGTTATTTTTACGTGAAAACATATAAAAGTAAGTTTATACATATAATATAATTTATTAAGTATACTTAATCAAATTTTTGTTACCTACACCACGTGCTTCGCATGTTCACCCGTACACACTATGCATTTTCGCATCCGCTGTAATATGATTTTGCAAATTTTGCTCAATGTGTTCCCACTGCGTCCAGACTTTTCAGATACCCTGTGTCACCTTTTCCCATCCCCCAGGGGTGTCGAACTTGTTTTTACTGAGGGCCATGCAACAACATTTCTAGGTCACCAAGGGGCGAATAATTTCTAAACATCCATTTTAAAAAGGGGCATGAAAGGAAATTTGCATGGCAAAATAATTATTTTAGGTGTTTTCCTATTTCACTTTCCTTTTCTGACAACACTTGACAGCAGTTGGGTAGTTTACAATCTGTCTCGAGTCATGAATGTGTAGCAGTTTATTTGAAACAGGTTGCTGCCACCTAGTCGAAGGGTGGCGAATTATGGTTCATGTTAATGGTCGATGCAAAACATGTACGATAATCATATTCTTTAAAAGCTCTCGTGGGCCACATAAAATGAGTTGCCAGGCCGGATTTGGCCCACACGCCTTGAGTTTGACACCTGTGCCATAGCCTGTAATGAAACCTGTAATTTCACTATAAGTGATGGAGGTATAACTGTAATTCTATCCATTGTTTTTTTTTTTTTTTTTTTTTTTTTTTTTTTTTCCTCCCCCACCCCCCACCCCCCACCAAACCCCCTTTTCCCGACCAGCCACCTGTACATTTGAAGGAAGTAAAGAATCACACCACAAGTTCTGTGTTCTCAGAAACAACCTGATTCGCTGCACTTTTTTGTTTCATCATGTTTCCTTAATGTCTTTAGGCATTTCCTCCATGAAAGAGCAGGCTGTTTGCCTGTGAAAGCTCTGCATGCTTCCACTGGTTGCCAGAGGTCTTGTACTCACTTCCATATTTGCAAGTTACGAATGTAATGTTTAATCCATGGCAGCGGTATCACTGTGACCTCGAGTCAGCATGTTCATACATGTATACTTAAAACACCGAGCTGCTAGGCTCTGTATTTAGCCTGTTTATTTTTAGAAGTTTGCTAGCATTGAAAATATATATTTTTTAACATTCAACAATATGACGTGGCTATATATAGAACAGCCGTACGAAAGCTTGTGTAACAAATAGGAGTTTATTTCTAGAACGATTTTTACACTGATCTGTAGCTGGGAAGCAAATCTGATTGTGTTCTCTGGCTGGGAGGTATGGTGTACACTTTTTTTGAGTGTTACATTGTAACGATGTAATTATTTAGATTCATGAGTCTCGGATGAAGCACAGGCTAGCGATGATTGGTTGGTAGTTCGCGTACAGATAACAAATTGAGAGGAAAATAATTTTCACAAACAGATTCTTTTTTTTTTAAACAACAAATAACCCAACCTCTCTTAGTATAGATTTGTGGATGTCAGCACAAGTCAAATTCCTGCCAAAGGATGAACAGCCAGTGAGCATTCTGATGCACAACAGCCAATCAGCATCAAGATGCATGACACGCAGCATTGGGAAGCAGGAAGGCACTGGAGTAATGGACAAAAAGAAGTGCAAGCCGTACAAAATCAAGTCAGTGGTTTCTTTAGTATGGTGCTCTGTTTACGTTTGCTGCCGGAGCGAAGTTTTTTAGAACTTAAAAATAATAATAATGAAAATTGCCTAAATAAACCCCACACACTATGGAATATGCTTAATAATCTTATAAAGTATTTATTTGTTTGTTTGTTTTTTGCTTTAAACCACAAACATTTTTTGTAGCCTCTGCAAATATGAGGTGATATTAAATAAATAATTTAAATCTAAATGCTTTTATTTGAATAAACAAATGATCGAATGCTTTCTGAAATAAAAATCTCTGGAGTAAATGAAGCTGTAAAATGAAAGTTTTAGAGTTTTTTTTTCTTCTAGATTTCATAAAGGAAAAACATTTTTTGTAAGTTTTCGATTTGCCAGTTCCCCTGGAAGCTCTGATCGAACACATTTGTCTCTAAATTTGGGGGTAAAAAACATGTGCACTTGACCGAGGTTTAAAATTTGGCACATGGATAAAGACTGCGGGGATATAAAGGGTGATTGAAAGTCTTCTTTGGAATAAATGATGCTTTACTGCAAGTGTTCGAGTCTCTCCAGGATGATGTGTTTGGCTGGTGCAGTACTGATGATATCATCGGGTTGCTCCTTTGCGTTACTGAAGAGCAGTTGATGGCAGAATACAATTTGCTGCCTTTTGGAAATCTGCTCCACGCGCGTACTTTATTTCAGGGCTAACGTGCCTCATGATTTCACGTTCTAACTTTCAGATTTACATCTGTGTTCTTTATTCATTTACTTTTGCCCTGTCGTCTTCTCCCGATAGTCATCTCTCTCACGGCCAGTATTAATAAATGGCCTGTGTACACACATCCTAAATAAAATAAAAATCTTTTCATAACAAAAATAAGAGGTGACCTTTTGATCCAGGCACACGGGTTGTGAAAACCTGTTTTTCCACTTGTTTATCTCACTCTTTTTTTAAATTTTAATGGTCATTTTAGGTATTTAAATTTAAAGTTCTTAGTCGATTTTCCGTAAGACAGTGCTCGATACAGTAAAGTAGAGCTAAATCCCCTGATGAGTGGGCAACCACGAAACAGGTCTGTGGGGAGCAAATTGTAGGTTTTTTTTCCTTATACCTATATATATATATATATATATATATATATATATATATATATATATATATATAAGACACACAGTTGACATTATATGAATTGAAGTATGATTAGGAAGGTTGACTAGATTAGGATGAACAGATTAGATCAGGGTAGATGGATGAGAATTTATACTCTACTTCACTGTTGAAACAGTCATGCAGTCGGGTCAGACCGTTGTCTCCTGGCTTGAAATAACCCACAGCTCTATCACCTGGTGTTGCTCGAGCTTGCAGCATGAAGCCCTCAAATTCATTACTGTCCACTGACTCCAGAGTCACTGGTGAGTAGAAATAGAGTACATTCACATTCATCTCTGTATTCCTTATTAGACTGCAGCATGACTCGGATTAGTCTAAAGGTGCATTGTCTATAACAGCAGCTCTAACAGTAAATATATCTGCAATTTAAACAAGAGGTTTATATTAATCCGCTCAGAAATTGTATTGTATGGTCATGCTTTGATAGAGTTGATGTTTGACATGGGATTCTTGACCTCATTTCTTAATGTTCTCTGTTTCTACAATGACCTATGACAATTTAAAATTCCTAATGATGCCATAATATAACCTTGGATCACGTCTCCAGGTCTGTATTTCCTGCGGTCCACTGTGACTCTGTATGGTGTTATGGTTTTCTGAGGCACATAGCCGCTGTGATCAGGTGTCATGCTGTCACACACTCCTGATATTGAGCCATTGGGGTAGGTATACACAGAACGCAATGTGTACATCTCCAACAGCACAAAAAACAAAGGATGCATCTGAGGAAAAAAGGGGTATAATTCCAATTTAAAATCATGCAGATTACATTCAATCTGTGTGTGTATTTATTAGTTTCACAAATAATGCATTAACATTCATTTATTATAATCATTTACACATATAATCAATTACTCCTGTCCAGTTGGTCCATTATCATTTTACAAGGAAGCCCTCAAAATAATTTGGGTACTTGTCATTGTTATTGTTAATTATTACGATTGTATTTTGAAAAAAATCAACAAATGTGTTGTTAGTTATTGTTTTTCCCTAGTGCTAATCTACACCCGATGATCAGGTTAATCTTAACAACAGAACTTAATCTTACCTTGAACAATTCTTGATTCTCTGAGTGTTGTGAAGTTTCTGCCCTGTCATGACGGAAGTACCAGAACACTTTTGACTAGGAGGTGGGATTAAATTTTTTTTTTTTAAATTCCATTCTGAAGGGTCTGGTTTCATGTGGGTGGCTCTTTGGATTTTCTTAAAAAAATGTTACTTACACACACACCTGGACAAATTGGAACTGCCAGTTAGCCTAATGTGAATGTCTTTGGACTGTGGGAGGAAATGGAGAACATGGAAACTCCACACAGAAACTCCCTTGCCAGGCCCGGGCTCAAACTCAGGACCTTCTTGCGGGGAGGCGGATGTGCTTACCACTATGGCACTATGTAGTGCAGGGAACTTGCAGTTGTGAAATCACATACAATAAAAATAATAATAAGTAAATAAAAAATAAAAAATAAACAAACAAACGGTTCACGAAACGCCATCAGATTTTTGACTTCAGCATAAAAATGCACCAAAGTCACATAACATTGATTTTATTATTATTAATATTATTAATTCCATTACAGGTCACAAAAAACACAAAGTAAAAATAAGAAACTTTGTACAAATATGAAAAGTGTACTTCAGTGAATCAGTGGTACAGTACAAGAGAGTGGCGTGTTCCATACACTCGGTAATAAAACAGTGTATTTTTTACCATGGATCAGGAACAGCCTGTGCAGTGAGGGGAGCTGCCTGACAGGGCCTGATGAGAACAACCCCATTTAGTATAGCACCATGTATATACTGATTAGGGATACAGGTTGAAGTGAAGTTCAATGTGTCAAGTATGAAAACATTTTAAGATGTAACTTAAGGGCACAGGATAGGGTAAATACTGCGGATGCAAGTTTTCGTGAATAAACCATAATAATAAAGTTTTGTTTGAATGAAACCTAAGATATGGTTTAGGGTTACAGATTTGGTGTAACAAATCAATAGATAGTACAATAATATAAGGTTATCAGTTAACGCCCCACACACAGTTAAAGTGTAGTAGTTAGGGTGATGGGCTCACCAGTAAAATACTCGAAAGGCAACCTGTGATGGACAAGAGTCCCGTTCAGGAGGACTTGAGCTCCTAGTCGCTTCACACTACAGAAACCAGGATAAGCTCTGGTCTGATGAGGCTTGGGTATAAAAAGCTCAACAGACGTTACCTTACCTATCAATTAAGATGCAGTTTGGAAGTATGGTAGGATTCAAATGACTGATACTCCTTGTATTCTAGTAAGACTATATATATATATATAAAATCCTGAGTCGATTTTCCGTAAGACAGTGCTCAATACAGTGAAGAAGAGCT
>JBCNYG010000019.1:6083833-6115693 GCA_039654305.1 Porochilus rendahli
ATTACAGGAGAGACCAACTTTTCTGCCATAATAATACTAATAATAACGATAAAGGTAATAAGAAGCAAGTGCAGCAGTCAAAACCTTGCCAGGCATCTAAGCACGGTGGGGGTCTAACAGGGATTCGAACCCATGACCTCTTGATCATGAGCCCAACTAGGATTTTTAGTCCTACTAGGGTTGTAGGGAGGCCAAAGCCTATCTCAGCTGACTCTGGTGAACAGCTCACCAGTCCGTCCCAGGGACAACACACATCGAGGGGCAATTCTGAACAGCCCCTTAGACTGATGTGCATGTCTGTGGACCCAAACAAGCACGGTGAGAACCTGCAAACACCACGCAGAAACGCCCTCACACAATCCCGGGACTCATACCCAGGAGCTTCTTGCTGTGAGGTAGAGTTGCTAACGACTACGCCACAGTGGCACATATTATTTTTAAGATTTCTGAGATTTTTGGAACAGTACTTTTCATACATTTTGAGTTGTTATGTACAGATATTTCGTACAGCCGTTCAGGGTGTACCCCGCATTTGCCAGTGCGGCTGAGATAGGCTTCAGTCTCCCCGTGATCCTAATCGTAGGATTAAGTGGTTTGGCGAGTTAGTGAGATTTTTCATTGATTTTGAAATTTGACATTGCTGTGGTTTTTTCCATGTTGTAGCTCTTCAGAGGTGACGGAGGCATCGCTCACCTGGTTCTGTTCCCCCCGTACGTCCTCACAGTGGCTCGACTACTGGGCACGACACAGGCTGCGGTGGTGGAAAAAGGTAAGCACTCATGCGCCCAAGCAGGATGTTCACAAGTTTGCTCGCTTATTTATTTAATTTCGAGGACGTGTTTTTGCTAAGAGATTCTGTTTAATACTCCTGTGATATAGTGGTTAATCAGCCTTTGCGTCAGTTTGCTTTAGGCCCATCTGACTTCAGCGTGTGTGACGTTCAAGATGACGAGCTACATGAAGGCGCGTCGCGTGGAGTCAAGGTGCTCTATCCGTTCCCGTGGGGTACAGAAACACTGGAAACGCTGTGGATGCTCAGTGATGCTGCGCTGCTACAAAACCACCCTGGCAGTCCAGACAAACTACGAGTGAGTGGCGGTGTGTTACCAGCTGAGGATATGTTCCAAAACAATGTATATTCATAAAAACAGACCTGAAGGTCATTTGCCTCTCTACAACCACCTTATAATGGAGAACACTTCAGCTACTTGGCATAACAAAGCGTAGCATAACACCTTCATAAAGTTATTAGCTTGATAATTAACTTAATAAGCTAAACTAGAGGGGCACTCCCAGTGCAAGGCATTTCCGCCACACAGCATGGATGTTTAATAGGCCCATGTGATCATCTTCAACATGTCAAATTAGCCAAAAAAGTCCTGTTTGAAGGATTTACTTAGATGGCTGGCATTTGACCTTTCAAGGTCACTCAAGGTCAAAGGTGATGGTCTCATTTGAAAATCCATATATGGTTTCCTATTAGTGTTTCATAGTAACTGCGTGTCTGTTGGCACTCGTTTCAAACTTCTAAGCACTAGATGTCCTAAAATGTCAGAACTTTCCCTGACCTTCACCTTTGACCTTGTTATTCCGTTTACAGCATTTTGCAGATGCTCTTATCCAAAGCATCAGTTTTTTTTTTTATTATTTTATCAGTTGAGGGTTGACGGCCTTGCTCAAGGGCCCAAAAATGGTAGCACGCTGTGCATGGTGGTACTGCAGATTGAAGCCCCGACCTTCAGACAGATCAGTAACTCACAATCCACTGAGCCACCGCTCCCTCCACCACATTCCTGATCAAATCTTCTCTTGGACACGGGTAGGGTAGTGCCCCAACCAAGTGTGGTGAGAATCCATATGCACGGGTGTGGTCAGGATTTTGTTCGTTTACCTTTGACCTTGAGTAACCTTAAAAAGGTCAAATCTCCGAAACATTAAAAACATTTTTTAGTTTTTTTGCTCATTTGGTCATGTTTATGTACTATAGAACACCCAGTAAGACAAGCACATGGGTAATTGAACTAGTAACCGTATACAGTAGGGCTAATTTGTTACATGATCCATGCTACATGGTGGAGGTACTTAATTCTCTCTGAGCGCACATTTAATTCATAGTATTGTACATTTCCTGTTTTTGACGTATTTTCATCATTATTCTTTTTGTTCTATATCATACGTTATTTGATTAAAGGCAGGGTCTCGTTATTTCCGCCTCCTGATTATTCACTCTTATCCTCATTGCCTACAGTGCAGAGACGGGAAGAAGCTCGTTCTGCCTCACGTCGTCTCTCTTGGTGCGAACATGGACAGGGGAGTCCTGGCTGTCCTTCTTAACTCTTTACATCACATCCAGAAAGTGGACAGCAAGCAGAGACTTCATCAGAGAACAGTACGTCAGTGTGCAAGTGATTAGACGTCAGTTTCGATGTGGCTGGTTAAAAAAGACGATATGCAGATGAACGTCTGAGGAAACAACCTTAATTCCCGTGTCGCTCTCACGATAAATGCTTTCTACATGTAACTCATATGAATAGATGAATACGTGGCATGCTGCAGCGTAACGTTCATGGGAAATTGTATTGGTGGAATGTGTTTCTTTTTCCTGTGATGGCCTGGCGAGCTGTTCAGGGTGTAGCCGCCAACGCACAGTGTCGGCTGAGATGGGCGCCAGCCTCCCCGCAACTCTAATTAGGATTAAGTAGTTTATAAAATGAACGAATGAATGTTTCTTTTTATTTTTTCATCACATCCACTCCGACTCCTCTCTGTTTCCTCCAGGTGTTGAAGCTCCATCCTACTTTAGCACCTATTAAAGTAGCACTGGACATGGGCAAGGGATCCACCTCGGAGCTCAGACAGGTAACAATTACCAGAGCTTCGATTTCTGGTATTCTCCATCTCTATCTCTGAACACAAGGATCATTCAGGGAGTTGGGGTGGGGTGGTAATGATGGAGACCCTGCAGCGCTGATGTACTGCAGTCTTGTTTCTTCTCTTCACAATATTCACCATATCTACAGTTTAATTGAAGGTTTAAGATTACATTCCCAGCTAAAGTTGTCACCTTTCAACTTAAAGCCAGGGTGGGTAAATTTCTAGCTGTATACATAAAGTCATATTGGTTAAAAAGGTTGTTGAAAAACACACTGACGGCAATCAATAACTTATGAAAGATCTGATAAAGGTCCCTACTTTATAATTTTGCTTGCTCTCCGTATTACCAACCCCAGCTTTAAGTCGGTGTTTGACTGATAAATTTGTCGTTCAGTGTTTGGCAACTTCCTAAAGACTGTGTTTCCTACATAACAGTTATTGACCAGAGGTGAGGTGGATATCTGGGAATATTACACAACATGAAACATTGAGAACATTGAATATAAATATTCGATTTATCGATATCTGTCGTGCCGGAGATGAACAATTGTTTTAGTATGTACTACATGGCAACATAAGCATACCAATCAGTGGGTGCTTCAAGAACTGAGAACAAAGACGCTTTTTCAACAAAAGAAAGTCTGAGATTGAGATTCTTCGCCCACATCGTATGACACAAAGGCCTTGAGAAATCCATCATCCAAGGCAAAGTGGAAAGCACCCGCGGAAGGAGAAGAACCAGAAGAGCATGGCATACGCACAGAATCAGGATCAGCGGCGTATATATCCATGAAGGCGATGTAAATTCCGAACAGCTCGCCCGACCACTGCAGGGCAACACGCACACAGCCATTTACTCTCACACCGAGGACCCAGGACCTTCCTGCTGTGAGGCGGATGTGCTAACCACTACACCACTGTGCTGCGTCTGATTGGGATTTATTAGATGACAAATGTGTTTTTTCTCCAAGGTGTGTGAGGGTTTGCTTAACGAACTCCTTGAAGAGGGAATCAGTGTATGGCCTGGATACATGGACACCACACAGTCCTCCATGGACAAACTGCACACCAAGTAAGCACTTGTTCGGCATAATTACCGCAGTTATACGTACCCTATTACGGATTTGCTGCATGTCACTCGTGTGTGCTGTGTGCAGGTATGACGAGATGGGAGTGCTGTTTACAGTGATGGTCGGAGAGAACACGCTAAAGAACGGGCTCCTGCTGGTTCGCAACCGCGACACCACCGTCAGAGAGACCATGCACATCTCCGAGATCAAAATGTTTATTCTTAAATACATCTCAAATGCCGAACATGTCTGAGTTTTGTGTTCGACCTCTTTTGATCTTTAAAAAATGAGCAGTGTTAAATTTTTGTTATTAAAGAAATAAATGTCTTTATAGTCAAATATTAGTAATTGGTTGGATATTTTTGGTTATTTTTGTGAGAAGTTAATAAGAGCACAAGGACTATTGTATGATCGTGGTCTTCCTGGTGATGGTGACATCAATGCATGTGCTGATGTAACCGCAATCAGATGACGCATAATCCTCCATGTAAGTCCACCCTGTCCGTCTTGGTCGAAGCTTCACTCAAGGCATTCCTGGAGCATGGGAACAGGTGTACCCGGCTACAGGTGTACCAGGCTACATGTGATGGTCTTCTGTGTGGACTTATTGTATTTATGCACAAGACAAGGGATAGGAATCAGGCTGATGGAGACATGGTCAGAGAAGATCAGGTGAGGTGCAGGGTACTGTTCTATATGCCTCCTGTCTGTTGGTGCATGCCTGGGCTAGAGGCTTGTTGCCCTTGGCTGCAATTGTCTGTGTTTTGTTCTTTAGTGCCATAATATAACAGAATTGGAATGGTTGGTGTTCTGGGCATGTCCTGCTGGGAGGAGGCCCCGGGGTAGAGCAAGAACTCACCGCAGGAATTACATTTTCTGTCTGGCCTGGGAACACCCCGGGGATCCCCCACGAGGAGGCAGACCTCAGATAATCAGAGGAAGGTGGATGGATGGAATCGAATATAATAAATAATTTAAAAAAATAATAAATTAAAGCCAGAATGAGAATCAATCAATCAAGCCATCCGCAGGCCCAGCATATATTTCCTCAGCATTCCAAAACACCAGCCTGGTCCTCTGTGATTGGTTAATATTATCCTGTTCTCACTATGATTGGGCAATAGTACAGAATAGTTTGCATTCCCCCTGTGATATGAAAGACATCTCAGCTGTCCAATCAGCTTGCAGCATTACAAAACAAGGCATTATGTATGGAAAGAGAAATACTTCATAAACTATTTCTGTTTATTGTTTTCCTGTGTAGTACAAGAGCAGGTAGCATATTATCCATATTTATGATTATTATTATTAGTAGTATAGTTTTTCCATATGATGTTTCATGGATTAATGCAGACTGCAACATTGAACACACTTAAAGTCCTCATTATCACTCACTCACTCAATCCTACTTAATCGTACCAGGGTTAGTGCCTATCTCAGCCAACACTGGGCAAAGACTGCGTACACAATGAACAGTTTGCCGGGCCATTAAAGGGCCAATACACACACACCTATGGGTGATTTGGAACAGCCAGTTAGCTCAATGAGCATGTCTTTGGACTGTGGAAAGAAATCGGAGTACCCAAAGGAAACCCCTAGAAAACATGGGGAGAACATACAAACTCCACACCAAAACGCCCTTGTTGAGCCTAGGACACAAACCCCAGGACCTTCTTGCTCTGTGGCGGACGTGCTAACCACTACACCAACGTACCACCTTTATAACCATCATTATCATCTCCTCTTCATCACCCCTCCTCCTTTTCATTTATTTTATGTATTTTATAATGTTCTGCAAGTGGAATTTTGACGCCTGCATTTAACCCATCCAAAATTGAGCACACACTTGGAGCAGTGGGTTGCTACACACTGCAGTGCCCGGAGAGCAGCTGGGGATTTTGTGTCTTATGTGGAGGAGGGGAAGGTGCAGCTCAAAGTCCGAAGTCACTTCTCTGACCTTTAGGCCACGGCTGCCCAATTAGTCCTCTTCCGAAAAATGTCTATGACATCTTTACAGAATTCCAACCCCTCTCTGTGACATCGCCTCCTAAATATCACAGATAATAACATCTACAGTAGTTCACTTATTACACTCACACACCTCTTAATCCTAATATTTGGGTCATGGGGTTGTTGGAGCAGACACTGGGCGAAGGTGGGGTACACCCCAAAAGCTTGCCAGACCATCACAGGCCAGCACCCACAACCATTCTCACTCACAGTAGCACCTAGGGGCAATCTGGAACAGCCAATTAGCCTAAAATTATTATAATAAATGGAACAATCTGATCCAGCGTCCGTGTACCATGCAGCGCTGCCTCACAACCACGTGGACAGGCACCAAGCTGCAGGCAAACATTTCTGTAGGGATTTCCTAGATTTTATATTTATATACAGTAATATAAATATATACGATTATAAATAATTGTTCTTATTATTTTTAAAAAATTTTAAATAAAGTGTACCAATTATAAAAAAAAAAAAAAACAAAAACCTCGGAGCTCGGTTTGGCCACGCCTCTGCGCTTTTTTGTACTTCCGGGTCAGGTCTTTTCTCCATCCGTTTTTTTACGAGACGTGTTCTATTTAGTGAGGGAAAGATGGCTGTAGAGAAGGCGAGCGAAGCCAAACCATCACTGATGGATGAAAACAAGGAGAACAATCTGAACGAAGGCCTTGCTCTGGAAAGTATCCTCTTTAAATTAAAAACACGGTTCTGTAAGTGTGGACGGTTATCTTAGTTTAGCCGACTAGCTAGCCAGCATGTCTGCGGTTGTGTCCGAACATGTCTGTATGGCCTGTTTAAGTGCACTTCTTAGGGTGTTCAGTGAAGGCTTGTGCACCCTACCAAGTGTCCTCGATGCTTAATGGGGACTGTAAGGGTTAAAGCTTAGATATACGTGTCATTTATGTTAGTCTATTTACTATTGTTTTAATTTCATGGTTGTAATGTTATTTAGAGGACAAAATCATACTTATGTTAACTTGAAATTTGTTATTTTCTAAACGAGTGTTGAGTGTTATGTTAGATGTTATGTGATCTGTGCTTATTAGATTTGCTTTATTGAATAATGCAACCAAATCCTGATTAAGGAAGTCGTTTGAAGATCACATCTAGCACTGTGTATAAATAATTACTCATTTACCCATTTGCCGTACCGCTTAATCCCACTTTCCAGACCATCTCAGGGCGACACACACACCTTGCCACGCTTAGGGACAATTGGGAACGGCCAGTTAGCCTAGCACGCATGTGTTTGGACTGTAGGAGAAGACTAGTGTACCCAGAGGAAACCCACGCAAGCAATCAAATCAACAGAGAAACATTCTCACTGATCCCGGGACTTGAAGCCTGACCTTTCTTGCTGTGAGGCGGACATGCTAACCACTACTTCACTGTCTCGCCCAGAATACTGATAAGTTCAGTCGTATTTCGGTTTTTTGATCCACTGTATTAATCCCACAAGGGAAATTTGGCGCGGCATTTAACTTGTCTGAAGTGAACATAAATAGTGAGTACAGTCTAGGAGCAGTGGGCAGACTAGAGAGCAGTCAGGGGATAGGTGCCTTGCTCAAGGGCACTTCAGCTGGGAAGTGGAGGAAGGAGGAAGGAGCCATGTGGAGGAAGGAGAGGTGCTGATCACTTTTCACACATTTTTCCTGCGAGGTCGGGAATCAAACCAGCAACTGTTCAGTCCCAAACCCGCTTCTCTAACCATTAGGCTGTAGGATCGATGTAATCAGATGCCCATATAATTAAATCAATACAGACATGTACCATGTCCTGGCTTTTTTCTTAACACCATTTTCCAGTCCTCCAGATAATAAAAGATTCCCAGCAGCAGCATGGACTCCGGCACGGAGACTACCAGCGCTACAGGTGAGTCTTTCCACATACCAAGTTACTTTTCTACAATGGCAATAATCATGCTTTTGATGTCATATTTTTATTTATTTATTTATTTTGTTTCAGAGGATACTGCTCCCGAAGACTGCGTCGTCTGCGCAAAACGCTGGGCTTCAGAATGGGTAACCGGCACAAGTTCACGGGCAAAAAGGTTACCGTGGAGATCCTGTCGGACAGTCGGTGAGAAAGCTGTAGAACTGACAGTGAGAAATGTGAAAAAAGTTTCTGACTCAGGGATTTATGATCCTGCACTGGTTCCAAGCACAGACTCTGGAGCATTGCTGACCTACAAGGAAGCAAACCTTAATGAGTTAAAAAAGAAGTAAAGCTTGGGAGCTACACAATCAACAAGCCCAGTAGTTTAGCATACTGCCAGTAATCTATGGGATAAAATGACCCAGCTTTGTGCTTTTTATGGTCAGTTATGTTAAAGTAAGTGTCTGTATCGCTTAAAAGTATTGTGTATGCACAAATTATGCTGTAAAGATGACCAACACGGATACACTTCAAGTTATTCCATAACCTTGAATCGGATATGATGTATAGCTTGTGAGGTATAGAGCACCGAGATGGCCATCATTCATATCTGATGAATGAGTAGAATAGCTTAAGTTTTTCGTACTCACTGGATTGTGAGAAATAAAGCATTTATTGTTTATTATTATTATTATTATTATTATTATTTTAACTAATTCATTATAAATAAGTTCTTACCATCAAATACTTCCATTCTAAATGTTGCTTTTAATGGAATAAATCTAGGATGAACGTAAATAGCAGTTAGCTTAGCATAAATTTCCACAACTTCCTTTTTTTCCCCGTAGTGACTTAATTTGTTAGCAATGGTATATGAAGGGATATCCTAGTAGTAGGCTTACCAATCAGAACACATGATTGCTCATATCCAGTGGGTTAGGATAGAGTAATAATTTTAGTAATTAACTGAAAAAGGCTGTTTATGGGACATACTACAGTATGTTTTTGTCGTAGACAGGACATTTTTGAGAACTAAACCCCCCATAACAATACAACTAAATTTATATCTTGGTTTTGCTCATCATGGCGTTGGTGTTTAGGCTGGAATAAAAAAAATCCCGGTTTCTCATCAGTACCTTCATCCAAAAATTGTCAGCGCATTTAATCAAAAAAACACAGACAACGTAAAAATGACACAGAACTCAATTCCGCGGACTCCATCATTGTCCGTTTTACTCCATTTCCAAGACCAACAACACCACCAAGATGGAAGCGGCGATGGTCATGCATCACTGTGCATGTCGCGTTAGAAACTGATGAATTTTATCTTTTTTTGCCCTGGTCATCAGTTCAGGGGCAAAAAAATACTAAAGAAATGGTATAGGTGTGTTACCTACAGTTTAGCTTTAAAAGCTTTTCGGCTTCAACGGTCACCTCATTTCTCAAAAAAAAAAAATTCTAATGAATTTTAATTTCGTTGTATAAGATATAACCAAATATATAATTTTTTAAAACAATATAAAGTCAGGCACTTTTATATCTCTTTCACAATGAATTTTTTTTCCCTGACCTACAGACCAAACACTGTGGAATGCCTCTTATAGCTGCTAATAACTGAGTAGTACGGCACAAAGTTGTCTCACGGATGTTCCAAAACATTGACTGCAGTTATAAGTGAATAAAAGTAATAAATAAAGTAAAAAATAAGCCGTTTTGGTCCAGTAAGGCGTCCTCACACTGCAGCGGTTTCTCCATTTATCTTTTTCCTAAATTGTGTGGTCGAGGATTGGACGATGTTAACTCCGGCTTCCATCCTCTCTGGCCAACCTCACAGGTATCTGTTGCTGGTTGTGATGGAAGCCGAGCGAGCGTGGAGTTATGCCATGCAACTGAAACAGGAGGCCAACACTGAGCCGCGGAAACGCTTCCACCTGATGGCGCGTCTCCGTAAAGCCGCCAAGCACGGAGAGAAGTTGGAGAAGCTGTGCGAGAGCCAGCGCGTCGACGCCAAGACCAAACTGGAGGCCCAGGTAACCCAGCCAGTTTTTTAGTTAGGAATTTATTTTGTTGATTGGAGATCCATTATTATACCGATAACTTCAGTGTCAAGTGAGAGTCGTAGTTGGTGGGCGGGTCGTTCATGCGATCTCTGATTTGTTCCTGATGATGTAAATTTGGAGCTTTGATTTTTTGTACAAACTATATTTCTCTTGTGGTGATATCGCTTTCTGGCGATTCAGGCATGACGTCTGACTGACTCGTATAAAATATTTTCAGGCCAGTACTTTGCTGTTCACCCCAGGCCCCCCTTTTTCCCCCCTCTATCTTACCAGCGCATCTTATATTTTAGTTTAAAGTAATTAATTTCTCAGAGAAAAAAATCTGAAATTACTTATGAGTTAGAATATTTTGAAGTTCTGATGTTTTGGTGCAGACCCCGTTCATGACGATCGCTTCAAAGTACCAGTGCTGGTTATAATGTGAATATTTAGCAACAGTCAAAAAATACGAATGTTCTTATCAATTTAGACAGTTTAGGCTTTAATCTCAAAAATAGTTTCTGAATTTTTCTGAGAAATTCTTACTTCTAATTTAAATTTTTTTAAAAAGTCTGAGTTATATTTCCTCAGAACTTATGACTTCTACAGTTTTTTTTGTTTGTTTGGTTTTTTTTTTTTTACTGTTGTACTGTTTTGTTTTGTTTTTTTAAGAAATTATTTCTGAATTTTTCTCAAGTTATGGCTTTAAAAATTTAAAGAAACTCTGAATTTAATCTAAAAACATTCAGGTGTTTTTTTTCTCAAGAAATTCTGACTTTTATCTCAGAAGATCGCATCATAAATGCTTCATCCAGTTTGATGATTCTAACAGCAATCTCTGAAATGATTTCTGAGCTTTTTTAAAAAAAAAAAAATTATAACTTTAAATTTTCAAGGTTTGACTTTAACCTGAGAAATGGTTTATGATTCTATTCTCAGAAATTCTGGGTGGGCTGTTTATTTATTTATTCATTTATTTGGGTATATAAAAAATTTCTTACGCGCATACACACACACACACACACACACACACACACACACAGCCTTCAGCACAATAATAAAAGTGACCTCTAGATGGCCCGAGTACACTTCTATATATTTTTGTTCAGTTTATGGAAAATAGTTTTTGTATGTTTATTACAACATAGTTTGGGTATGGAAAACCAACATTTCTCCAAACTGACATTAGTGTGTGTGTGTGTGTGTGTGTGTGTGTGGAAAAAACACTCAATAAAAATACGTATAAACCTTTAAATAAAATGTATGTGTATATATATATATATATATATATATATATATGCGCGCGCAAACCTGTAGTGTTTCTAGTCATAGACTACACTGTAATACGTCATATTGCAGGTATGAGATCAGTGTATGGGTACGACTGTAACTAATCCCTCCAGTTTAGGAAAGCGCAGCTGAATCACTGTGTT
This sequence comes from Porochilus rendahli, assembly GCA_039654305.1. Lineage (NCBI taxonomy): Eukaryota > Metazoa > Chordata > Actinopteri > Siluriformes > Plotosidae > Porochilus > Porochilus rendahli. Next base: position 6,095,132 of record JBCNYG010000019.1, read on the forward strand.
TATCGCAATACATTTACAGCCCTTTGCTGCTCATCGTCCACATGGCCTTGTAGACAAATCAGTTCAACCGATGGGGTCTACATTTAACCAGAAACTAAATAAAACATTAGCGCCATTTGTCAGTGCTTCATACCTCATCCCATCCCCACCACTCACTCCCTCACTCGCCAAACCGCTTAATCCTATTAGGGCTCTGGGGAGGCTGGAGCCTAAATCAGCCATCACTCTGCAAAGGCGGGGTACACCCTGAACAGCTTGCCAGACCGTTGCAGGGCCAGCACACACATCTCCCTGTGCTTGATTGGGTTTCCTCCGGGTACTCCGCTTTCCAGAGTGCTTCACAGTGATGCCCAGTCTGATGGTAGGGGTTGGCGAACCCATTGCTGTGATTAGACACTGCATTTAAAGGAGTAGACAGCACTTATCTCTTAGTTCATCATGCATAGTGCCCTGATGACGACATCATTCTGAGACTCAGTTTTTAAATAACTGGCCCAAAAAAACATTACAACAGAAGCTATGGGCCTGCAATGTTGCACCCAGGAGAGATTTGCATGCGATTAACTTGTAATCAGTGCTGTCTTCTGCTTTAACCCTCTCAGCACTGACCCACACCATCTCTCTGATGAATATTAGTATTAATTACTGCCATTTCAGACAGTTGGACGATGTTTATACTGTTACTGGATCTAGTGCAAGATGTCAAGTGTGTGGCGTTGTCACTGTATGCAGGCGTACTCTGCCTACCTGACCGGTATGGTCCAGTTTGAAATGCAGGAGTGGAAATCTGCAATGGAGGCCTTCAACAAGTGCAAGTGAGTACTTCCTTTCCGATTACAGCACTGACCGCCATGCTGCCTTTACTTCGTCATTACCAAGGATATACGCAGCCTCAGTAGCCTAGCGACCGTGTTCTCAGTACTTAAATGGCGAGTTTATGATTTGAGTTTGGATGTGCTGTAAGGCGGTTATAGTATACTGTTGCGTTTCAAATATTTGATGGTTTGAATGGCGCTCAACCTTCCAGGACGATCTACTTGAAGCTGGCGAGTGCGTTCACTGAGGAGCAGGCTGTACTGTACCACCAGAGAGTGGAGGAGATCTCACCCAACATCCGCTATTGTGCATACAACATCGGTGAGACACACACACACACACACACACACACAGTCCCACAGTGCTTCTAGAGTCATTAGTCGAACGCCACGGTTATATTTGATGGAGAAATGATCATCACCAAAATTATTGGTACACACAGAGTTTACTTATTGCTTGTATGTCATTATTGGTAATAACCTTCAACCTGGTAATAAATGACTTACTGCATTGTTACTACATGAGACTCTCAGTGGGTGGGTCTTAATTCAGGAGTCGCTTCCTTTGGAAAAAAACCCGCAGTCTACGAAGAAGTGGTGACTGTGAAAGCTGCATCGTTACAAACGAAGCTACGGAGGATGTGTTATTAGCTGATCGTTTGTCTCGCATCTCTCCTGTCACTGCCTGGCAACCTTCACTTATGACACATTAACTAAAAATGAACAGGGCCGGTGGCAGTGTTGGAACGTGAAGGATCCACCCATTGGATCATCCACGGCTCGGGATGTGAAGGCTACCTTCGCGCGTCAGCACACAGTCGAGCCACTGAGACTAGATCAGTCATGGAACAGAGCGCTTGAAAGATGTGGTCCCTTATTTAACACGCGTCCAGCATAAAACACTCTTCAAGTTGTCTCCACCCCTTGGTTTGACTCCACCCCCTGATATGAATAGCTTTGGTTCTCAATCATGGGGTCTTTGGGAGGTATTGTTGCTGGTGTTAATAATATTAGCCAGTGTAGTGTGACATGGAGGTTTGCACATCGTCCTTATAGCAAGAAGGTCCTGGGTTTGATTCCCAGGGTAGGGTGTTACTGTGTGGGGTTTGCATGATTTGTGCATGCTCCTCCCACAGTCCAAAGACATGCTATAAGGCTAATTGGCTGTTCCAAATTGCCCCAAGCTGTGTGTCTATGTGTGTGTGTTGCCCTGCGATGGTCTGTTTAGGATTAACTGACTCAGCAAATGAGCGAGTGATGGATATTGTTGCGTTATCCGGTGGATATTAAATTTGAATTGTAAGTCAGTGTAAAAATGTTTGTGCATATAAAATAGAGAGAGAGAGCGAGATAACGGAATGATATCAGTAACCTTTAGGATTTCAGCTCAGTATAGCATTGCATAGCGTAGTGTCATTTGTATATTTCACTGGCTGGTTGTGTTTCCTCATTTTAAAGGTGACCAGAACGCTATAAATGACCTCATGCAGATGAGACTCAGTGCTGGAGGAGGCGGGGGGATGATGGCGGAGAAGCTTGAGGTCAGAAGTCACTTTTTTTCTTTACTGTCCTGAAGTATTATGACATTAATAAACCTCTCGATGAACCGGGGTAGTCCTATTAAAGCCCAATTCCATCCCAACATTACCTTCAGTAGAGGAAATGAGAAAAGCGGGGACTCAACAGTTCATGGTGTATCACTGTCCCGTCTTTCTTCAGGCGCTGATCACTCAGACGCGAGCGAAGCAGGCAGCCACTATGAGCGAGGTGGAGTGGAGGGGTCGCGCTGTTCCCGTGAAGAACGATAAAGCCAGGATCTTTCTCCTGGGATTGGCTGACAACGAGGCCGCCATCGCACAGGTGACAACTAATGATCTCACCCACGTGCACACACCCGTCATACTTCTTTTGTGTGTGTATGAGTGTGGAAATTCTTAGTAACTCAGATATATGTACGCTGCCTTGCCAAAAAACGTTTGTGCACTCCAATAAGTCGTTGGATCGACTTTAGCTTTGATTTCAGCAAGCATTGGAAGAGTCTGTAATATTAATCACTGCAGAAATCCTCCAATCAGACGCTCTTGCCTATTTGCTTATAGATCATGTAGGTCAACCAGTAGGTGATGTTATGGAGTGTGTAGTTTGTGAGACACACTGGCAGGATATCATGGGAACCTGAGTTTGTCCCCTGGTGGAGCAGTGCGAAGTGGGTTGCGCTTTACATGGGACATCCCATAATAATAACAACAATATGATTTTGGCGGCACAGTGGCGTAGTGCCGTAGCAAGCACTTCACAGCAAGAAGGTCCTGGTACAAGCCCCGGGCTCGGGGGCTTCTGTGTAGAGTTTGCATGTTCTCGCCATGCTTATGCGGGTTTCTTTCTAGGACTCGGGTTTCCTTCCACAGTTCAAAGAAATGCGCATTAGGCTAATTGTCTGTTTCAGATTACCCGTGTGTGTTGGCCTTGTGATGGTCTGGCAAACTGTTCAGGGTGTACTTGACCTTTGCCCAATGTTGGCTGAGATAGGCTTCATCCTCCCAGGCCACGTTAATAGGAATAAGCAGTTCTGTGAATGAGTGAGTGATATGATTTGTTGATGGTGATTATAATAACAGTAGTAATAATATAATGAGAATTCATGACTTCTTTTTTTTTTCTAGTGCATCGTATGTTGTTGTTCTTTCATTTCTTTCTGTCTTAGGAAAGTGTTCTTTTAAAAAGAAAAAAAAGTCACCATGTTGAATTAGGTATTTATACGTTCATTAATGAACTTAAGACACGCCCCCAATGTGACATCACAGCATCAGGAAGTTTGACACTGAAACCTTGAAAATGACTCTTATTTTCCCTAACGATGGGGTTAATGTAATTATCCGAACTGTCATAACCGCCAAGAATAGCCTGCCTACAGCTTGCCTGAGCATGCAAAACCTCCCATATTCTGATTAGGAAATTCTACCCAAGGTGTCCGGTTGCTTGTCAAGAATGGCAAAACACACCTTCCAGGCTCATAGGAGAATAAAAAAAAAACACACACTTGGCTTTGTTGTAAAGAAAATGTGTCCACTTTCACGTTTCCTCTACTTGGGGGAGCTCTGTGCCATGCTGAGGTGTTTGGTGCCTGTGTTATGTAACTGAGGGTGTAAATCAGTATCTACCGCACCCATGCCACGCCTCAGATTTAAGGCATGCTGCTCCGTCACTGCAGAACTGCATTCTCCACGCTACAACCCTCTTCACGGACACACTGCAGAGTAGTGATATTTGAATGTTTGTAGCGTCTTGCGCATCTTTCCCAATGAAAATCAAATGTATTAGACTAGTTTGTTGAAAGGAGATGGGGGGGATGGGGGGAGACGTGACGTGTCAGAATTATATAATATGCATAAATCCATGAATTGTGGGGGTGGGTTGACTCTCATCTGTCAATCACAGTGACACAAGGCAGTCGGGGCATCTGTGAACTCGTGAATTGTGGAAGATGGTGGATATCCTGCATATACCATACAGAGCTATGTGACAGGATGCGCAGCTGTTTGAGTTAAAAGATGTCTTTGGTAGCAGTAGTATAATAAGGGAGAGATGAAAAGACAGTTATTAATCGCTGTGCATTCACAAGAGTAACCTGAATAAGTTTTCTATAAGCAGAAGGAATGAGTCTCCAGTGTAAGTGCCTTACAGAAGGAGTCTCCAGTGCAAATTGCTTTATATAAGAGAAGTGAAGCTGTAGAATGTGCTGCTTTTCCCATAACAGCACCCCCAGCCAGGTTTTATTCCTTACTAATGGTTTGGCCTGAATTTCTTTGGCTAGTACATCGTGTGACTTTGTATAAAGCTGTCCCATGTACCAGTGAGTTCCCATGGGTCTGATCTAGAGCATGAACCAAAAGGCAAATCTGATACAGCTGAATGGCAGCCCATACAGCTTTTATACAGGATAAGGGCACTGATGGGGAAAATCATGGATGTAATACCAGCATTTTGTTTTCCAGAGAGCACAAACCCCCGCCAAGCTGAAGAAATATCAATGTACATAGCACCCTCTGCTGAGGCTGCTGCATTACTGAACTTCCAAAAAATTTGTTAGGAAACACATACAAGCTTAACAAGAGCACTTAGGGAGCGCAAAGCTCTGCTAAGCCATAAAGGATGCTGTCGGACCTGCTGTAATACCACAAAAAATCAGTCCTATTTTCACAATGTTAAGGAATCCTTTAAAAAATTCCTCAATCCAGAATTTGATCTGGATCATCTCCAAAATGTAATGGAGTCTATTTTTTTTTGTCCGAAGTTCCCCCTCCTGGTAGAAATCTCATTAAAATCTGCACATAACAAACATACATACAAACCAGGTTTAAAACATAGTCTGTGACTTTGGTGGAGGTAACAAACAGAAGTTGTTCATTAAAACATGAAAAATGCAGATATTACAGTGTTATACAACTAAAGAATGTTCTACTTCTGCACAATGCAAGGAACTTGAATATTCACTTAAAAAGATGATAAAAGAAGAAAGGTACCTCCACCAGGCACAAATAGATTATTATAACTTTTCATACTTATAATAAAATGACTCCCCCTAGTGGGCGTCTAACAAACATTTTGCCCAATAGAAGAAAATCTTTTTTTCTCTCTCTCTCACACACACACTCTCTCTCTCTCTCTCTCTCTCTCTCTCTCTCTCTCTCTCTCTCTCTCACACTCTCTCTCTCTCTCTCTCTTTCAACCACATTTTCCCCTCTTTCCGGTTAAGGAACTGGTTCCCCAAGTCTTTCTTACCGTTGTGAGGTGTTACCCAGGTGGATTTGTGACGCACCTGACCACAACCCCTTAGTGTGTATGTGCGTGTGTCTGACAGTCATAATCACGATTAAATAAAATTATCCTTTTGTTTTTTGAACAATTTTCGTGGTACTTGCCCAAATGTATGACGTATAAATAATACACCACTATCAGTAAACATTTGATAGGAAAAACTATCATCCAGACTGAAATGAAAAAATTATTTGACAAATTAGCAGTGTCTTACTTTAGACCAAAAATAACAGTATCATTTTGTAACTGTTATCGTATACTTTGTTTATTTAAAAGGTGATTATTTGCGTGCACAGAAGTTCAGGTATGAAGACATTTGGCTGCAATTTTTTAATTGAGAAATGGTTTGAAGATTGAACCGTAACACGGTTGGATGATGTTGTTTCATATATTTTTAAAACCCGGGTTCCGGTATGCAAATACAAGGGGGAAGGGACAGGGTTTAGAGCACACCGTGGTATTTTCAAAAAAGTTTGTTTGTTCATTGAATTTTTTTTTTCCTTCCCCCCATTTTTCTCCTTAATTTAGTCGTATCTAATTTTCACCCATCAACTATTGCCTTCCCTTTCACATGACTCCCACCAACCAGGGAGGGGCGTAAGCATGCACATATCCCTTCTGTGACATACAATGCTGGCACCCATGATTGGCTGGTGATTGCTGTGAGTGACAGGGAAGTGAGCGTATGCCATCCCTCCCTCCTGTGAGAGCTCGGCTACTTAGCTCCCGTCGACTCCTGGTCATGGATGACTGTGGCATCAATCCTGGGGTTTGTTGTTCTAATGACGTTTTATTTGACACAGTCATTAAAAAAAAAATTATAGCAAGCTCCGCCTTCGTCTCACTGAGCAAATGTTTCTGTAGTAACAAATAATAGAGGGATTTGTGTGGTAATGGCCCACGGCTGTGTATATGAAATTAAAAAGTGTGTAACTGTCAGTCTCTTGTGTCAGTGTTTTTAAAATGTAATTGTGAAACGGGCGTGTCTCCGGACAGGGATGTGTGGTTTCCCAAAAATGTGACAAACTGCATTTTTCTGACCAATTAAAACAAGTGAGATCGAGATTTTGAGACAGAAATAAGCACCACATGAATTGTTAGATGACTATTGTAACAAGATGCGTAGAATATATAAATAATACAAAGTAATGACAGGAAGTTGTACTGTGGATATTCAGCAACACCTGTTGTCTGTGTAGCAGGGTGGAGACATGGGTATCACTTGGATTTGTCTCACATCTGTTGTCCTTCAGTGTCGTTGGTGTCCATCAGCATCACACTGCTCTTTTGTCCACTACTCCTCCTGAACCATTCACTGGAATTTAGCCAGGCATGATCATTCATTAGCCGACCTGCTTAATCCTTCTAGGGTCAGGTGGTGGGCAGCCGAGTCTGGGTGACGGCAGAGTACACCCTGAACAGCTCGCCAGTCCATCACAGAACCAATGCACACTCGTACACACAAGCATTCACACTTGCAACTAGGGACAATCTGGAACTGCCAGTTAGCCTAATGTGCATGTCTTTGGACTGTGGAAGGAAACCGGCGTACCCGGAGGAAACCCCTGCAAGCATAGGGAGAACATGCAAACTCCACACAGGAACGCCCGAGCCGAGCCTGGACTCGAACCCAGGACCTTCTTGCTGTCACGTAGACACGTCAGTGTGTTTCTGCACTGCGATGGCCCGGTGAGCTGTCCAGGGTGCACTCTGACCTCGCACAGGGTTGTTTATGATGGGTGCCAGCCTCCCCGCGACCCTAATTAGGATTAAGTGCTTCAGTTAGTGAATGAATGAATGAATGGGGGAAGGAAGCTTGTTTAAGATTACAGTCTGTTAGGTTGCACACACTCGTCTGTCCCAGCACAATTCCAGGCTTTAGGTTGTATTGTTCAGGCTGTCTGAATGTACATACCTGTGTTTGATTCTCATGTGCTTCCTAATATTGGAGTCTTTGGAAGCTCATGACCGTCTTGATGCTTATTTGAAGTAAGGGTTTGTTGTGACTTTACGTACGAGGCGCACGCTGTGTAAGAGCAGCATACCTGAACACCACGTCTGTCAGCGTCAGCTCTTATCATCTTGAGCACGATTCGCATTTTACACTCCGGCTTTGTGCGTCTCAGGTGTTGAGGTTCTGCCCCACCGGAAAGTTGAGAGTTAGATTTCTGGAATTCCAGGAGTTCAGATTCCACGAGCATAACCAGTTTGAAGGAGGTGAGTGAGGCGCACTCTGAAAATCAGGGACCTCGGAGCTTTATAGCAAGGAAATGCTTTCAGCTTGATGCAACGGGTTTTATTTAAGTCGGTAAAATGAACTTATGTCAGCATTTCATGATTCCAACACTGAAGAATGACATCCAGCACTTCAGGACATGTTGTTTATGGAAAATGTGTGATGCCCCTGTTGTTTTTGTTTTGAGAAAACTGGTCGATTCAGTGACATCCACCAATTCTGAGGTGCACAGTTATTTTAGCACCCGGGCCTACCGGCTCATCACAGCAAGAGCTTATCCTGGTTTCTGTAGTGTGAAGTGACTAGGAGTGAAGTCCTCCTGGATGGGACACCAGTCCATCACAGGTTACCCTGTGACAGAGTCACACTCCTAGTTGATACCTTACCAAGAGTCCATCATCAGCCCAACCCTCAAACCATGACACCAATGACCCCACTATTACATGGGAGCATTGCCTTTCCTTACCTACTGGTACCCATTTATAGGCCAATGGGGACTCAGCACAGTGGAGGATTTAAGGCAATGATTGGTTGGTGTTTTTACAGCATTATAGTGGACACACGTGACAGTTTTTTTTTTTTTTTAGGGGTTTTTCAGATCTCATAAGTTATTGGTTGCTGTCAGTGAGTAAAGACCATATCAACCAATATAAGAGTTTGTTTATACAGCTAAAATTTACCAACGCCAGCTTTAAAATCTTAAGATTGCTACATTTATTGAAATGTGCCTTTATTGGCCTACGCCCGAGGAACAAGCCTCAGAGAAGTTATCATAAGCAGTGGTTCTGCTAGCGGGCGAGACTCCCTTTTAACATATCCACTTAGGGTTGGTGTACATATCACATGGAAACACAAGACAAATAAACTAAAATGATTTTCTATGGCCTATTTTTACATTTAAGAGGCTGTATATGACCCTACGCGCTCCAAGTGACCGTGACAAACAAACAACTGAGTGTGTATTTTGAATCACACATTGTCCTGAGATATTGTCCTGACTTATGCAGCATATCTAATGCATTACTTTGATTAAAATGTAATTTTACACCACCATGGGATGGCAGTCGACACTTGGACTTATGCAGTTCATCGTTTACGTTACCTGTACATCTGTGTGTTTCTGTGTCAGGCAGCCAACGATGAGACGAAAGAGCGCCTGTATGAGACCCTGTTGGCTGAGTGTAGAGACACCATCCAGGCTGTGAGAGAGGAGCTGCGCAGTGATGTGGTAAGATCACACTGCTTTCCCACATCACACTGTGTGAATACAGGCAGAGGAATTGATTATTGGTGCACTGTTTGGGAAAACAGGATTCAGATGCGTGTTCTTGTTTGTGTTTGACCCTGACAGAAGCAGAGAGAGAGAGCTGCAGACAGCGTAGAGAGTGGAAAAGTCTCCAACCTGCAGTACCTGCACAGGTTAGTGTTTCCTGCCCAAGTGTATGTTCGGGAACGGATAATATCTACTATAATGCCATGCTTCTGATTTAGAAGGGAGGTAGCAGAGTCATGCTTACATTCAGAAGCTCTTCGAAAATGTCCTTTTTTATTTGATGCACAACTTACTGTTTGAGGTAGGGAGTGATGGGAGGTATTATTTACACGATTTGCCACAAAACGACTGAGGTACAGTCTGTGGTTTTATGAATTTGTTCACTTTTATAGCCGGAACCCACATTTAAAATAAATGTGATTAAAAAAAAAGTGCTGATTCGCTCTTAAGTTTGTGGAAACACAATATTGTGTACTGAGTGTCGGATGAATGTTGTAAAAGATGTGGCAGGCAGCAGAACGTTCTCCACGGCGTCTCCAGACTTCATCACGTCTGCCACATGTGCCCAGTGTGAACCTGCTTTCATCTGTGAAGAGCACAGGGCGCCAGGGGCACATTTGCCAATCTTGGTGTTCTCTTACAAATGCCAAACGTCCTGCACGGTGTTGGGCTGTAATCACAACCCCCACCTGTGGACCTCGGGCCCTCATACCACCTTCATGGAGTCTGTTTCTGACCGTTTGAGCAGACATGCACATTTGTGGTCTGCTGGAGGTCATTTTGCAGGGCTCTGGCAGTGCTCCTCCGGTCCTGCTGTTGGGTTGTTGCCCTCCTCCGGCCTCCTCCACGTCTCTTGATGTACTGGCCTGTCTCCTGGTAGTGCCTCCATGCTCTGGACACTACGCTGACAGACACAACAACCTGCACAACCTGAGCCACTTGTGTGGGTTGTAGACTCCATCTCATGCTACCACTAGAGAGAAAGCACCGCCAGCATTCAAAAGTGACCGAAACATCAGCCAGAAAGCAAAGGAACTGAGAAGTGATCTGTGGTGACCACCTACAGAAACACTCCTTTATTGGGGTGTCTTGCTTACTGCCTATAATTTCCACCTGTTTTCTGTTCCATTTGCACAACAGCATATGAAAATGATTGTCAATCAGTGTTGCTTCCTAAGTGGACAGTTTGATTTCACAGAAGTGGGATTGACTTGGAGTTACATTGTATTGTTTAAAGGTTCCCTTTGTTTTTTTGAGCAGTGTATATAAACCACATCGACTACTAATCCTATATGAAGTATATATAGCGTACATACTTTTCAGCTTACTGTACGAAAAGAAAAGGATATTGTGATATCATATAATCCTTACAGCCTCCTGTGCTCGTAGCCTCTCGATGGCCAAGTCTACACTATGCTTCTCATCCAGGTTCTTCAGCTCTGCCTCATAAGCTTCAGCTACCATCTAGAGGCCAACATGAGAAACACAACACTGCTAGAGTGCACCACAAACACAATGCAGAAACAAAAAAAAAACTTTACTTTCTTTACTCAAATACAGTAAATCCACACTATTCATATAAGCGTTAAGCTAAAGTCTTATCAGTCAATCATACCATTTACATATGTATAGTCATTTACACAAGAACACAGGAAGTGTAATATGCACCTATTCGGACAGGAACACAGTGCCCAGATGCTCTTTATACACGTTTTTTTTGTTCTTTCCCAATACCTGACGGAAAAAACCCAGGTGTGGTTTCAGCTAACAGGATGAGAGACACGACACACAAATTGGTTTGTTGCATGTTAGCAAGCCCATGATTATTCCATAGACTCAGTACAGCCCTATGGGTGTATGCTCTAAATGCCTTTGGGTCATGAACTTGAGACTGTGTGATTTGATTGGTAAACTAGGACCCAGTGTCTGCTGAAAGGTATGAATAAAGCTCTATCCAAAGTAATCTGGGTCAATTAATCAATCAAGCAATCTCACTCACTGAACAACTTAATCCTATTAGGGCTGGGAGGAGGCCGACACTCTGGCAATCTGGAACATCCAATTGCAAGTTTCTGAACTGTGTGGAGGAAGAGTAGCGTGGCTACTGCTTGATTGCTGAATCAACTACAGTCCTGAAGGAAATGAACAAATAAATCGTCTGTGTGTTACCTGAACACGGCTGAAGCGAAAGTAGGAAAGGTTAACACCAAGTTTTTTCACCGCCTTTCAGTCGATGAGTTCTGCCTTCATTTGTATCACCTGTCTTGTTACTTTTGTTAGTTTAATTATCCGTTTTACAAGTTCATGTGCCGTGCTCCTGTTCATGTTTGGTGTTGTTTTGCTTAGTGCCTATTTGAGTTAAACTGTATGTTTTTTATTCTGCGAGTGGTGGTGTATGAGCCTCTCTTTTTTGGGTTTCAGTTTCGTTATGAAAGTTTCGTTATAAAACTCCGGCATGGACACAGGACAACTATCCAAGCCATATTCCATGCCTATTGGGCTCCGTTACTCATCACTGCTATACGAGCTGAAATCTATGTGAAAACAGATGGTGGCACCTGTAATACAGTTAATATGGTTGCTGAGATTCTCAGCTCTATCCAGAGTCTGTCTAACCTGGCTGTTCCTGCGCTGGTCCTCGACGTGTCGGGGCTTGTCGTGCTGCCTTCGAGAGGTGTCTTGCGGTGTGTGTGTGACTGGAGTGCCCCCTAACACGATCTCCCGGGAATGACATACAGGAGGAGATGATGGAGGAGGAGGAGGAGGAGAAGGAGAGAGGGAGCGTGTGCGAGGAGGTCTGTCCACACTGGCCTTATCTGTGTAGGGAAGTACCATTGCATCACATCACCATGTCTTGGGAAATTATGATTGATGAAAAAATTGAGGAACCAAAGCGAGAGCAGAAAGACGTCTGAGAGGTACCTGTGAGTCTGGGGACGCGTCTGCACTCCATGATGCTGTCACTGTGGTGGGAGTGTTTGTCCTCCTCTGCAGGCTTTGACTCCACCCCAGTTTCCCCCAGAGCCCTCTTCAGCATCTGCATGATGGAAACAAACTTTTTATGAACCCATAAAAAGCAAAATCACAGATTTCTATATAATATATATATATATAAAAAAAATCCTTAGTCGATTTTCTGTCAGACAGTGCTCGATACAGTAAAGTAGAGCTAAATATGTGGTATAAGGAAAAAAATTACTATAGTTTGCTCCCTACAGACCTGTTTCGTGGTTGCCCACTCATCAGGGGAGATATATATATATATATATATATATATATAAGTTTTCGCTCCACCACAAATAAAGACGGAGGAAGAAGTCAAGGTCCAAATGCTGCTTAAGCCCTGAGGACACTCACTAGATCAAGTTCTTCGAGACGCCGAGCGAGTTTCTCAGACATCTCATGCAGCTCCTGCTCAGCTTCTCTGTTGCTCCGACTACGTCTGGATAATGAGTCTTCACTTTCCTTTACCAGCCTGAGACAAAACACACAAACACAGTTGTAGAGCCTCATCTTCGAATGGCTTCAGCACCACAACAATTTACACAGCACACATGAAAAGTCCCTGAGGATATTTCCGATGTTTAAAAGACCCTGTTCTGTACTCAGATCCCCACCTCCGAGTCCTGTAGCTCCTCCGTCTTCCAGACGACGACCCGGAGCTGTGTAGCTGCTCCTCGTCGCTCTCTTTCTCTTCCATTTGACTGCGTGTCTGCTCATCCTCTCTCTGGCTGTGTTCATTTGGGATTTGCGACAGGAGTAGTACTTTCGGCTGTGTGTGGAACAAGACACGCCGTGCTCCTTCACTAACGTTCTAAAAGGACAACATGGTGCATTAGAGTTTATACAATGGAATCTTAGGTGTGCGCACCAACAGACAGGTTAAAAACAAGGGCAATCAGAGCGCAAACCTCTGCCAAGCCAAGCAACAGTCCAAACAAAATCACTCACTCGCTAAGTCACTTAATCCTACTAGGGTTGCAGGAGCATATCTCAGCTGATACGGAGCAAACACCCTGAACAGCTCGCAAGTCAACACACACACAACCATTCATACTCACACTCACACCTAGGGTCTGAAACACCAAATTAGCCTGACAAGCAGGTTTTTGGACTGCAGGAGGAAACTGAAGTACCCGGAGGACCCAGTCCAGTCAGTCCACTAATAACAATAATGATCAGTTTAAATGTTTACATTTCTTTGTCATCTGTCTTCTTTTGAAGTAAACACCTTAAGCATAGATGTTCTTATAAATTTCTAAATCCTACCTCCACTTGTGCTTTGGGAGCCTCGGGCTGCGTTTCCTTCAGACTCTGCACAGACCTCTCGCTTTCTGCGAGTGACAAACAAACTGTTACTCGTCATGACTGCAACCTAAGAGTAATCCTATGGCGTTTAATTCACATCAAAACCACTTCAAAGTTACTTTGAGTTGTTGTTCAGCATTCATAAATTTTCCCGAGAAGTCTCAGGTGTAAAGGAAAATACACAGAACATTTAGCAGAAAGGCTGAAGTTAACTGACATGATTGTGTAAAGGAAACATCCAATAAAGGAGAGGCGACATCAGCGACCGGCTCCGCCGCCAAAGTGTATGTAAGCAGTAGGAAGAGTCGAGCGTGCATATGCATTGGACAAAAAAAAGGGAAAAAAAAGTACAGAAAAAGAAGTAAAGCGTAAAGTAAAGAAGTGCTTGTACAAAGTGGAAAAAAGTACTTGTGCCTCGTGGAACACTGGTGCAAAGTGAAGTGCTCATACAAAGCGAAAACCACCCGTGATGTACAAAACAATGGTGCAAAGTAAAAAAACCACTGGTGCAAGTGATGCTTAACATATGCGGAAGAAAACATGTTTTTGACTTGTGAGTTCTGAGACTAATTAAACGCCATAGGAATATTATTTACTTCCATTAGTATTTCACACACACACACACACACACACACACACACACACACACACACGTTTCAGTACTAGCTGTGCTAAATGAAGGAATAAAATCTCAGTGTGTGTTAGAGTCGGACGTTAACCCAGTGGTGCAATGAATCTGATACGTACCGGACGTCTGGATCCCGTTAGTCTGAACACCGTTACACTTCAAGGGACGACTATTCTGTAAGAGACAGCAGAGAGACGTGCTACAGTAAACTGTTAAATAATATTATTCATTCATTTTCTGAACCGCTCAATCCTAATTAGGGTCGCGGGGAGGCTGGCGCCCATCTCAGCCAACTATGGGCGAGGGCGGGGTACACCCTGGACAGCTCGCTAGGCCATCGCAGGGCCAACTGTCACACATCCATTCACACCTGTACTCACACCTAGGGGTGATTTGGAACAGCCAATAAACCTACTATGCATGTTTTTGGACTGTGGGAGGAAACCAGAGTACCCGGAGGAAACCCACGCAAGCAAAGGGAGAACATGCAAACACAGAAACACCCGAGCTGGGAATCGAACCCACAACCTTGCTGTGAGGCGGACGTGCTAACCACTACGCCACCGTGCCGCCCTAAAAATATTATTTAATCGCAATCCAGCGGTGGTGTCAGCAGGGGTAAAATCCAGCAAAAGGGAGGTTATGACTTATACTATACTTATAATTTGCAGGTTTACTAGAGAGACATTGCTGGACCCTTATTAGTAAATCCATCCCAATGCATCTTAGAGGAGAAAAGCTACTCAAAGAATCCTGAACAGAAAGTAATCCAACACCAATACAGTGGTTATATGGACATATCCCGCCCCTATCCCCGAATAACCAATCATTAATGTTTACTGTAGTAATTTCATTCCCTGCATAGTTTTGCCTGCTGGATGCCTGATGTCGACGACAATGACAACTATGACGACGATCATGGTAAAACTAAGCAATGTGGTTGGACCTCAAACACCTTTATAGTTAGCAACACAGCAATCGATTTTCAAGACTCTCTTGAACTTAGGCTTGTTTTGGAGCCACAGCCCTTTTCAGGAAACGCAGAAGTGAGAACCCGGTCTACCTGTTTATGGATATTTACACCTTGGGGCAATTTACATGAACCAGTTCACCTACAGACATGTTTCTGTGAGATGGGAGGAAACCAGATATCCTGGATGAAACCCAAACACTATGGTATGAACTATGGTATGAGGTAAAATATACCACACACTATGGTATGAACTATGGTATGAAGCAAAATATAGACAGTAATCTGAGCTCAGGATCGAAACAGGACCTTGCCCTGTAATATAAGACAGCAAGAGACGCAACAAGTTCTGAATCAATATAGATATAACTAGGTCATGTGACGGAGGGATACAAAGCAGTTCTAGTGTATCCGTGTCATCAGAAAACAAACCGAGAACCATGAACTAATTGTTTTGCTTGCACGATAGTCGACAGGACACAGGTTTGACTCCAGACTGAATTTCCAGTCCTGTCTGAATGTTTGCATCGTGCTTTGTGCTCTTCATTTGCTTACCCAAACCCCCACCTCAGATGTGGGCGTTTCCCGGCTCTCAAATGCACAACAGCAACCTAATGTTTGTGAAACTCTGACGCAATCCTATTCACTGCTTAAAAAAAACAGACCTGACCTCAGTGAGTAGTTTCAGTGGGCCCGGTTTTCCCTTTCAGTGGAGGAATCCCTTTTCTGGGCTTCCTTTCAGAGAGGAAAGTGTGACAGCTAAACTACTGGGCTGCTTTGTTAAGGCGTGTCATAACCACATCTCCTTCAGCTGTGTGGACATAATGTTAAGGCGGTGATGGTACAGTGTGCTGCTACTCATCAGCAGTCCTGATGCCCGAGGCGTGATCGAGCCGGAGTGGTAGCATGAGGAAACAAGTAGAGAATTCTTGGCATTGGAATTGACTTAGAAAAGGAAATTCCTCATACCAAATTTACATACAAAGTAGATAATTTAGCTTCTTCACCCACAGTCACAAACCTAAACCCTATGAATGTGCTGGATTCAATATAATGCAGATAAACAAACAAACAAATTCTAATGTAAGTGCTGAAGTAAAATAGCACAAATGTAATGAATGTATCACAATTATTTACCATAAAAAAGTATATTACAGTTAAAGAGCAAAAAATAAATTAATAAAAATTAATAAAATTTAAAGATTACATTATATATAATAGTATTACAGATAGCATTAAGAAAAAAAGAAAATCATAAATGTGGGGGGTGAGGGAGGATGAAAAAAAAAAGTTTAGAATCTGACCATCATCTAATATTTACAAAAGAAAATCATATAATAATCAAGGTAAAAATTAAATGAACTTTTAAAATGCCAATAAAGTGTTCTATACAATGACTATTAAATCTACTGAATTTGCAGGACAAATAAACAAACAGACAAATGCAAGTGCTGGAGTAACTTGGCGCCCTCGATTTCCCGTACCCCTATTTCCCGAATTTCCCGTACAAAATCCGGCGCCTGACATTACTTGGTATTACCAGAAAAATGCTCGTACAAGTCTAGGAATCGACGATGGAAGTCCGGGACAGTCATGATTTTCCAACTTCCCTCTGGATGGACGCAAATGACATCAGTGGCATCACTGACAGGAGAGCGAAGTGAAAGTGAGGACAGTGACAAGAAAGCTGAACCCACATTAGTGTGATAAAAGAATGTGCTAATTCGCTCCTTAAGTTTGTGGAAACACAGTATTGTGTATTGAGTGTCAGATGTGTGTAGTAAAAGTTCGGGACGGCTGCTGAATAATGGCAATTGCCAGACCGATTATGGTAAATATCTGGGAAAGGGTAGGGACCCCAGACATTAGTGACTGTCGGACTTGAGGTTCCCGGACAGCCTACCCCCCTAATGGTCCAGGAAATCGAGGGTGAAGTGTATAATTAACATTTTTAATTGCAATTCTTTACCATAAAGATTTTATATTACAGTTAAATGACAATAAATGAATAAAACTAATTAATGTATAGGTTACAAAAAAGAAATAAAAAAGAAAATCATACAATTGTTGGGGGGTAAAGAAAAATTAAACCCTAAAATTAAACAATTAAAATAATTTTTTAAAATACAAATAAGGTACAGTTCAGTAAGTCTTCGACTTAGGACTGACCCGATATACAATGCTTCGAGGTTATGTCGCTCGTGCTACGAGTCACTAATAATTGTCGTTCCGACTCGCACCGCACCGTGGTAACAGAACCCTGTTGTACGTCGAGGACCCACTGCATTCTGTACAATGAATATTTGATCTGCTGAATTTGCAGAACACACAAATGAAGAAATAAAAGCTCTGCATGACGTCTTACCTGTGCGTTGGTCTCCTCTGCGTCCCGCTCGTTATCCTCTGTGGGAGGTGGTGATGATGGTGTTCTCCCTGTCTGACGTGGAATGGTCTGTTTGGGAGACTGCAGAGGAACAGCTGAATGGTTATCCTCATGCTGTTGAGGAGGTTGAGGTGTGGGAGGGTTGGATTTGGGCTCGCGGGGCACTTTTTCAGTTGCAAGGACTGAGGGCAGGGGGTGTGAGAGCACTATAAAACAAACAAACCTGTTAAACATCTCAGTGTGCAAGCAGAACGGTTGGTTTCAATTTTACATCTAAAAACTTATTGAATTGTAAGAATTAAACTACATGGATTACAAAACACGGTTATAAACAAAAACCTTTACCATTTACATAATTTTTAAAAATACATTTTGTTGACTACAAAAATAAAATATTTTTTGTTGACTTAACAAGAAATATTTTTAATACTGCATTTTCTATATTAAGTAAACAATCACTGGAAAAACATTTCCAAAGATGCAAAAAATGTTTTCCATTATATATATATATATATATATATATAGAGAGAGAGAGAGAGAGAGAGAGAGAGACATTTTTCCACTACAGCATTTCTTTTCCTGGGCCTGAGACATGTATCTTTCTTGTTAGACAGACATTGGTGTTTGTCTTGGTGTGTCCACATGTGTAATTGGTACTGTACACAAACACACATTATTGTTGCAGGAAAATCTTTCTGTCTCATACCCATATAGTAATCATTTGATGTATGTTTGAAAAAAATCTTTCATTTCAGCTTCTTAGTCAGGAATTACCCCAAAACACACCCACACACTGCTAAAAAACCCTGAATAACCTGATGAAAAACACACTGCAGTACAGAAATCTAAGAACGCAGCTTCGCAAAGCTACTGAGCCAATCCCAGCTAATGTTTCTGTTATTGTTCGAGGGCCTGAAGGAAAGGAGGAAAAGCATATCAAGTGTCAATATTGGATTTTCTGCCCTGACAAATATACTCAAAGGATTTCTACTGGTTTCTCACTAATACTAGAATTCAATCGCCTTCAAGTCTTTCCAAGTTTCTAGCCTAGAAGGGTTAAAAAAAGAAAGGGCGAAGATGGTAGGAAAACTGATCAGTACTGGCTGGATTAGAAAATCAGGATCACCTTCTTGCTTTGTGGTGAAGGTACGTGCTGAATCGCCCAATCGGATCAGCTCCGCGGTTGACTCGGATTCATCCCCATTCCAGGAATGTAGGGAGTATTTACTAGACGGGACCGCAGAACTGAAATAAAGGTGATGAAGGAATGAGGACCAAAACAGACAGATAAAACAGGACTGTTATGACCATCATATGACCATATTCAGTAACACCAAGATTATGTTCTGATTCTTCTTGCATTTAATAATTGATTTTTTTTATGGTACTGTAATTCAAATTAATCATTTGGTTTTTTTGTTTGTTTGTTTATTAAATGCACAATTTTGTTTATTCTATCAGGTATTATAGCATTCCTAAAGGACATTTTAGTACCCCTCTCCTTGTTTTATTCACTTTTTACACCACTGCAATGTTGGACGCTGAAATCTGAGTGGTCAGAAGGTATTGCTTAATTTTGTGACACACAAGATTTAGGCACTGCCTAAAAGTGAAACACCTGATACATATCTTGAGTCTAGGGTTTGCTTTTTGCTGACTTTTTTAACTTTGCTTTCACTGGTATCACCTGTCCTGTTAACAAAATGATCCCTTCAATGTTTTGTCAAGCTTCTAATTTTGCCGTTTGTTCCACCAACATTTATTTACCTTCAAGTTTCTCTCTCTGTCTGCCTGAGCTGGATTATGTTTTTTATTCTGTGCAAGTCTGAGCAGTGGTGTATGAGCCTCGATTTTTTTTCAGTATTGTTATTAATAACAAATCTGTGTTTTTTCCCCTCTCCTGCCCATCTTCATGCAAGTTACCAATACATAACAGCTAATTAGCATCAACTAAGTGATATGGCAGTCATATTGGGTTTCTTGTAGGGGGCACACATGGACACCGGACATAACGGGTCAACCATCCGAGATATATGTCATGACAACGGTGCTCCACTTGGGAGCCACTAATAAAGCAGTTCTAAGACCAATATTAGCTACAAGACAATTCATAGGTTTATATCAATATGCTTGCTCAAATACATTATTGTTTCTATAGTAACAGCTTGTTCATGGGGACTTGTATAGTCAACATGAACCAAGTTTAACTATAAACTGAATTATATATTGTTATTTAAAAATACAGATAATGGAAATAAAGGGAAAGAGCGTTTATATATGCTATAGTGTAAGTGACAGATGTTCTATAACATGAAATGTAGCTATGAAGGGATAAAAATGCTCGGTGATATTAAATATTTATAGACTGCAATTTTTGCCAAATTGCAGTAGTGACGAGGACATAAAACACCTCTGTGTATGCCGTTATTGCAAATTAAACAAACATTAAGCTAGTAAAAGTAACTCAGCTTTGGTTATAGCTCATATCACACCTCTATAACACTACCATGACGCTGCTCTGAGACCTTCCACCTGTGTTAATGCAGAGCTCAATTTGAGAAAAGCTTCACTTGTTCAACCAGTTCACATCATGTTTTTTTTGTTTCCATTCCAGGCTGCATTATGACTAAGATTAAAAAAAAGTTACAGCACCACCATGACTGGTTGTTCTGCATTCACTACCGCCTGCATTCACAAAGAAATCTTCTCTCAACTATAAAGAATGATAGTTTCAGGTTTTCGCTAAACCTGGACACGACGAACTAGATTTCATTTACTCTTTATGATAAGATTATATGTGGAGTACCGCAGCAGTTGAGGCGTTCTTATAATGTATACAGTACATGAACACAGTGATATTTTACACATGATATTGTACAAACAAATGCAAATTCCGTCAGAAGTTCTGTTCTCCAGATTGAAGGATACGTAACTCCAAGTCAACAACACTGAACACGCACTCCTCCCATCTCCTTTCAGCCAATCGAAAAGAAAGGAGAGTTTGTGCTAGTGCACATCTGCTGCTGACTGGCTAGAACAGTGTTGTGTGGCTCACTCCAGGCCATTTTGTTTGTTTCCCCATGTGCACAATCAGGGCTGCATACAAACCCCAGACTGTTTCAGCACACATG
>JBCNYG010000019.1:6122739-6135522 GCA_039654305.1 Porochilus rendahli
TCCTTATACCACATATTTAGCTCTACTTCACTGTATCGAGCATTGTCTTACGGAAAATCAACTAATATATGTATGTGTATATTTGCCTGCATAACCTCAGATTTATCACATTGTTTTTGTTTTGTAAGTATACCACCAGTATTGGTATCGACGCATCCCCAGTCACTGCATGCTCAGTACAATGGCTAGTAAAATGATTTTCCTACACAAGGCTATTGTTTCATGGTTGTAATATGCATTATATTGTATTTTGCATTTGAACAATCTTGGTTTTATTTTTGGAATCCCTGGTCACATCCTTTATTTTTACAAAGTACCTTGCATTTTACTGCTGCAACTAAACTGATTTGGTACCAGCTTCTGTTCTGGTTCAATGCTGCCAGATCATGCACCAACATTGGCACCTGTGTCAGTATGGAATAAAATCCATACTTCGGTCTCATCAGACATGTATAGGTGTCTTAACTTGTAGGATGAATTAAAATCTGTAACATTACGTTGATTATGGTCATTATTCTCTTTGTACATGTTCTTTAACAAACTGACTTTATTAGACCAGTAAATACCTTTTCTAGGTTCGAGTGGTCATATAGGTTGTCTTTGTCTTTACTTTTGAATACCTCCAGAGGAAATATAACACCCCTCCACCCCCTACCCCATGACTACTAAGTTTACTGGTCTCTTTTAGCGTGACTATAGACAGGTGCTGCTGTTGCTCGCATTGACTTGTACCAAAGCAAATCTCTGTTATCATTTTCATGTTCTCATTGCATCTCCATCTTATCACCACTATCTTGTTTACATCTATAATTCCTATTACATCTCTCATTGATAATTTTCGGCTTACTTGTACCCTGACTCATTTGCTGATATGTTTTTCCTTTTAAATGTTTTAAGAGCAGACTGATGGCGATTGTTAGGAGTTTATACTTTATTTGTCCACAAGATAATACATGAGATGAAAGTTGGTACAAGTGCTCCTAATAAAAAGTATAAACAATAAAAAAGAAGCCCTGAATTGTGTTGCTTTGTTTAACAATATCTACTGAATAATTGTTTGGTCAATGTTGTCTGCAATTTTGGATGCTAGTCCATGCTAAAGTTTTGATAGTCATGGAATATTGCTTGGACAGTTGTCCATCATTTGTCCACACTTTACCACCACCGGATAGCCAATTAGGCTGCAACATCGCCAGGTTGATGCTGATTGGCTGTTATATATTGCTGGCTTGCATGAAGACAGGAAGCTAAAAATGAAAGAAAGTTCTTAATAATAAAGTTAAAACCCAAAAAATAAAGTCTCATACACCACCCCTCAGACATGGACAGAATAAAAAACAATCTAACTTCACGCAGACAGTCAAACTGCAGGTAAATAAATATTCATGGAGCAAATGCCAAAATCAGAAGCTTGATAGAACATGAACTCATTAAATTGGTACTTTATCAACAACAGTGATATTAACTCACCTCAATCGTCAGTAGAGACCTTCATTGGGAGGTCCACTTTTAGGCAGTCTCTAAATCTGTATAATTATTGCAAAGAAACTCCTCCCAATGTCATTTTGTCAACGGTCACTAACTACTTCATATAACTTAAGATAATTGTGATTTTTTTTTTATTCCGTAGTTGATATTCCACAACAAGTAGACTGTCCAGATAGGTCTCCTAGCATGTGACTGGTTTTAAGAAGTGTTTTCTCATCTAAAGTATCATCAGCCTAGCTCAAAAAGAGGGTGGCATGCTGGTGTAGTGATTAGCATGTCTGCCTCATATCAAGAAGGTCTTGGATTCCCAGGCGTGGGCTTAGCTGTGTGGAGTTTTCATGATCTCACTGTGCGTGCGTAGGTTCCCTCAGGGTAATCTGCTTTCCTAGTCCAAAGGAATGCACATAAGGATAATTGGCCCTTTAAATTGCCCCTAGGTGTGGATGTGAGTTTGAATGGTGTGTGTGTTGGCCCTCCAATGGTCTGGCCAGCTGTTCATGGTGGACCACGCCTTCGGCAGGGCCAGCTGAGATGGGCTCCAGCCACTCCACTACTCTAATTGGAGTAAGTAGTTCAGCAAATGAGTGAGTGAGGTGAGTATTACTGCTGCACATGAATGACGGTGCGGGACTCTGTTCATTTACTACAGGACCAGCTCCACCATGAAAGCTATGCAAAGAGGGATTTTTATGTCTCAGCAACTAGATAATGGTTCGGTGTTGGCCTAAGGTCTGATCATTGTACCCAAAAGATCTAATTGGTTTTGGGATTGATTCACAAAATTCTTTGAAAATTTTTTCTTCAATAGCCTCTTAATTTTTTGGAGAACTTCAAGACAGTCATAAAAAGGGCTAGGTAGAGGAGGAATCCGTATCAACAGCATTGCCTGTGCTGAGTTCAACTTTTTTACAAATTAAATCACTGCTTTAAGTGGTTGGTGAACAGGTAAGTATTGGGTGTGTTTGAAGACAGGCAGGTTGACATGGCAGGAAAGTCTTGAAAGAAGCATACCTTCTTTGTACATTGAGTAATGGTTGGGTCAGGCGAACCGTGCTAGAGGTCTGAAGAAGCATGGTGCAAAGTGGAGTTTGGTAAGTACCTTCTGGTAAGTGGGGCTCCATTTTTGGCTGTGTAGCCGAGCATCAGATTTTTAAATGTGATGAGAACACCTACAGTAACCCAGTGGAGCCAATGTAGCAGTAGGACCTTGGGGACCTTGTTGAAAACAATCCTTGCAGCTGCATTCTGAATTAGTTGCAAGGATCAGAATGAAGGGGCGACTAGGCGAGACAAAGTTGTAGCAACTCAATCATGAGAAGACAAAGGACTGAACAAACACATGGAAAAAATGTCTAGATCCTGGATGATTCCTGGTTGAATCTTGACAGTGGGATGCATTTCTCTCAATCACTCATTGGCCAAATTACTTAATCCTATTAGAGTTGAATGAAGGCTGGAGCCTACCTCAGCCAACACTGGGTGAAGGCGTTGGGCATCATCAGCATGTCAGTTGGATGAAGAACCATGTGAGGGCAGTATGTATAGAGAATGAGAACAAAAAAGGTTTGTTGAAAATAAATGGAGTTTGCATGCCACATATGACTGTCGTGCAAGGTAGGAAACCAACCACGTCCATGCAGTCAAGGCCAGTAGATGAACTGCTGAGAGGATGAGCACCAGGAGAAGTGTGGCTGGTTGAAGTTATGAACAGGTTGTGATAGGTAGGACAAGAAGGTCAAGAGTGAAGCCTACTGATTGACAGGGCAAATATAAAGGTGGTCCATCTCACTCAGAGAGAAGAACAATTACATCCTCCTGAGTGTCTATCGTACTTTTATCTCCATTCACTTGTTTACTCTATCTGTAGCACAAATTTTGGATAAACAAATGTGGTACTGTTTGTATGCCAGTAAGTCAACATGTGCTTGAAATATGACTGGTTGCTCCATGAGTTGTTTGTTTTTTAATGCTTTTAAATTGTTACTAAAATGTCCTTGTCTATTTTTGCTCTGTAGTTTGTCTGTATACCACATATGACAGACCATACAATATTATCAATTTAACATGAATGATTTATGTGTGTGTGAGCATGAACAAAAGATCTAGGTATTCATTACACAGTCACAGTATGGGGACTTATCTCCATCATGGGGACAAAATGCACGTCCCCATAACATCAATCAATTAATTTTTGGGTGAAGATGTTTAAAGCGTTGGAGTTAGCAGTTAGGGTAAGGTTTATGGTTAGCGGTTAGGGTTAGGGGTTGGATTAGGGATTTAGGGTTAAGATTAGGGTCGGCATTAGCGAGTCAGTGGTTGGGGTTCGGGATTTAGGGTTAAGATTATGATCGGGATTAGCAAGTTAGGGGTTGGCGTTCGGGATTTAGGGTTAAGGTCAGGGTTGGGGTTAGCAGTTGGGGATTTAGGTTTAGGGGTTGGAATTGGGATAGGGGTAGGGTAAGGCTGCAGGACATTAATGTGTGTCCATGCATTGTCCCCTTAAATTATGGAAACCAGACAGTGTGTGTGAGTCTGCATTTTTTTTTTCATTCACAGTCTCATCTTTCTATCCACACCCAGAATTCCACCACAGATGTTTATCACGATTGCCTAAGACACACATTTTACTCATTCCGCAATGTAAACAGGTGCCAAGATGATTTCTGAGTGAAACTCTACTCACATTCAAACGAAGACACAGACACACTCACTCACTCTCTCTTTATCTCAATCTGATTCAATTTTGACTTAATTCTGTATGTGAAAGTATGAAGAATTCTGGTGTCTGTGCAAAGTTTCTTTGCATATTCTTCCTCTGTCCACGTGGGGTTTCTCAGGGTTCTCCAGTTTCCTCTAGTCCATAAAAACAGGTTAGATGGACAAGTGACTAAATTGCCCTGCATGTGTGTTTGTGCAGTGTCTTATGATAGGCATCCCATGCCAAGTATATTTCCACTTCACACCCAGTGGTCATAATAGATAATAGATTTTAGTATATATTACGCAGAAATGGTACAATCTAATTGGTTCACTTTCAGGGGATTAAAAACATCATTCCGACACTTACAATTTGTCACAGCCAATTGAACAGAGGTGGCATCACTATTGCTATTCTTGTTTCCACATGGCATATGCTCGATCTTTGAATGAGTGTGAGAACACCTTTACAGAATGTGATTTGCTTACACTTCACTGCACTATAATGCGTAGTATACACTTAATACTGAATGAGTCGACAAAAAAAGACAGCGTTCGCTGTGCTTGTGAAATGCAGAGCTCACCAGACCCTCCCTAATGGGTGAAATATGAAAATCTCCTTTTTGTTTATTCAGCTTTATGTTGTCGTGTAGAATAAGCTAAAACTCAGAAAAGGGTTTAAAGAGATTCCATTACACTGTTTCTCTGCACCTGCTCATACACTCACCTGCATTTCTCACGGCTTAAAAAATGTGTGTGTAAAACTTGTTTTAGTATTCACTTCAGGCTCAGTGGATATCCCTGAACTAAATTCCCTCATTTCCTCAATGTTCCAGGGAATACTGGTTGACAGCCACATCGCCTTCAGAAAATAATTTATAATCATCCACCCTGCAAAATCAGAAGAATGCTTGAATCACTGTCACTCACTTTTATTATTTGACAAATCCTTAAGGGTTGTGAGGAGTCTAGAGTCTAGCTCAGCTAACACTGGGTGAAGGCGCTGTACACTCTGAACAGCTCACCAAATCATTCCAGGGCAACACACAACCGCTCACTCTCTCATCCACTCATAGGGGCAATTTGGAACAGCCAGCAAACCTAATGTACATATTTTGGGACTGTTGGATGAACATGCAAACTTCACACAGAAACGCCTGACCCCGGGACTTGAACCCAAGACCTTTTTGCAGCTTCATGCTTGAATCAATTAAAAAAAAAAGGTAAAAAAAACTAGAAAAATATCATTTTAGTTTGCTTTTCTAAAGTTTCTATGTAGTATATAATAAAGCAGCTATTTGCCTCAAGCTTGGTGGATATTCACCTTGCCTATAGTGAGTAAGTGTTAACTGAAAAGCAGCTCTACATCCTAAGCCGATCAAGGGACATTCTCGCTTTTGAGGCCATATTTACACTCTACAAGCCTAAATAATTCCACTTGTGGAATACGCATCACCCACTTTGAGTGGAGCAGGCAGCGCTGCTCTAAGTCTTCTCAAAAAGAGTCCAGCGGAAGGCCTTTCGCCTCTTGCTCACTATCATAGCTGGTGTTTACCCCTAGGAGCAAAGAAGGGATGCTTAAATTTTTTAAAGACATTTTTTCTTTAAGCCATCATTGGAGCTGGGTACTATTCTCCCCCAGTGTTCTCCAGTTCACGGACAACACGATCATCTGTTACTGCACATCCATACTGTGTACCCATCCCCAGGTCTCGCACGCATCTTCATGTTAATTGTAGAATTCTCTCCCTGCCCAATACATAACAAAATGGATATGTTTCACAAAAATAATAATGAGTATTTCATTTCTAAATTGTAATCATAAGTGTTGATAGTGTATGTGTCCTGCGAGTGGCATAAGCCATGTAGTCACTGTCTGGCATTCTTCACACATACATCTTGAAAGTGTGTAATTTATTTTGTTATTATTGTTATATAAATAAAATCTATGTTTGTTTTTGGACCACTTTTCATCAGTAATGAAGGCAACATCGGGTCCTGTAAAAATTTGTTGCAAAAAAAAAAAAGTTGCAAGAAGGTCCAGGATTTGAGTCCTGAGCTCAAACGTTTCTTTGTGGAGTTTGCATGTTTCCCCTGTCCTTGTCTGGGTTTCCTCTAAGTAGTCTGGTTTCCTCCTGCAATCCAAACACATGCACATCAGGCTAATTGGCTGTTCCAAATTGCACCAGGTGTGGACGTGAGTGTGAATGGTTGTGTGTATGCTGCTCTGCCATGGTCTGGTGAGCTGTTCAAGGTGCACCCTGCCTCGCCCAGTGACGGATGAGATAGGCTCCAGCCTCCCTTCAACCCTGTTAGGATTAACCCTTGTATTGTCTTTACTTTTTGGACCCTTTGGTATCCCTCGTGTCACGTTGACCCGGGACATATTTGGGGTTTTAAAAACAATTCTGAAATAATATTTTGCTACATAAACCATTAACATATATTTCTTTATATATCTTTAACTCAACTTCAAACAATAGAGATAATATATATGTTCAATGGCTGTTTCTACTAGAACACAATTAACAATGGAAGTGTGATTTGTTCTTTTGTCATAAGGTTATAATTGATGTCAAGACTTGGGAGTCATAAATCATGCTTATCGTGGAAAAAGTGAGACGATCTTTTCAGTAATGGTCCACACACCTCACAGTGTTCCTCTTGCCACCGGCTGCAACCTCGAATAATGAAAAGACTGGTTCAGGATTTTTTTTTTTTTCAAAATTCCAAAAATTTTTCAAAAAATTTCCAAAATTCACACACATACACACAACTGCAACAAGACACTTACTTCAGAAGCTCTGGATTGTGGTGGTGTGAGGTGGGCAGGTGGGACAGCTGGAGCCTCTGCCAGTCTCCTCACTGTGGCTAAAGAAGCTGGAGTCCTGGCCACATGTTGTATCCTTCGGATGTGCGGTGTCACCAGACTTGGCTTGCTCTTCAAGGAAAATTTTTTTTTCAAAAATGTTTTTTGGAGCTCCCTTCTCTTCAAATATGATCTCTAAAGCCCTCTGACAGCTAAATCTTTTGGTCATACTGCAGGTGGAAGATGCTATACTATGTTGTAGAGGTATTTATCTCTTTTGTCACACCCCCTCGATGTGCAGGTCCGAGGCATATAGTGCGAGAAAATGTTTGATGCTTAGAATGTCATGGAATGACATTGTAAACCAGCGGTCCGCAGGTGGACACATGACAGAGGGCATAGAGTGGCGGAAAAAGGGAGCCAAAAGCTTCTCTGTGCTTGGATTGAAATCATTTAACATTATCGGTATGTGTGTTTGTGTATGAATGTGTGCGGCATGTCTGTGTGTGTTTGTGTCTCTGTGTACGCAGGTCAAACTGACCCGAAGACCTCATGAAGGATGTAAATGAATTATGTCTTTAACCACCACAAAGTTAAGACTGGAGGAACGTGTGGTTATTTCAGCTGCTAAAAACTAATTTGTTCATCTTTAGCATCTTCATCCTGGTCAGACTTGCAGTAAAGACTGAGGTAAAGCAAGACAGAAATATGCCCTGTAGGCTGTGTACAGCACACATTGAAACAGTCACAATTAGGGCTAATTTAGCACAACCAACTTCTTTACTACCAGAATAACTTCCTGAAATTTTTAAATATTCATGTGACTCCTGTAGCTGTCAGATTAACGAATGAGAATGTGTAGCAGTGATGAATAGAAGTCACTCTCGGGTCGGTGACACACCCCGAGATGGCATCCTCTTCTGAGCAGACACACTCTGGCGCTAGCATGGTAACAGAGTCACGGGTTCTTTTAAACAAATAAAACTTCATTTAAAAATGCTGGCAATGAAAAATTGAGTTGTACAAGGTAGAGTGAGTGGAGGAATTAAAGCGGGCCACTTCTTTTTTTTTTTTTTTCAAATTTAGTGTGAAGACACACACACACACAAAACATCTTAATGGAAGGTCCCAGTAGTTCTGAATTACGTTAAAAATGGTTTAAAATTGGTTTTTGAGCAGACAAAATGAACCACAAATGCATAAATAAACAAACAGACAGACATACAGACTGAGAGATTTTATATGAGCTTGTTTTTTATATAAAAGTTTTTGTCCTTTTGTACTTTTTGTGTGCTACACTGGATTATATGTAATTATTAATGGATGCCAACAACAAGCTGGTTTAAGGTTTGGCTAAAGTAAAGTAAGCAAAACATTTTTTTAAAACTAGAAGCACCCAGAGAGCGCAAACCTCCACCAAGGCAGCTCAATTCCTTCCTTATGTTTATTTTTTCCCAATTCTTTTCTCACCAAGCCCTATATATTTCATATACACTATATGGACAAAGGTTGGTCAATTTAGGAAGCAATCATTTACCGTGGTTGGATTCTGAGGGGGCTGATACATGCACCTTTTTAACCAGGACCACCCCTGTACACACCTTATAAAGATTTGTACATTCTGCATGGCATGGCACTGAATATTTGTTCACGTACAATACATATTAAACGTCATCAATAGAAAAAGAGATAGGGTGGAATTCTGAGCCCAGGGGATGATTATGGCTTGAAAGGCAAATTCCTGGTGCACTCCCATACAACATAGCCATGGAGTAAGGGATAGTGAGGAAGGAAATGAGAGGCAAAACGAGATGGGTTATGACTCATACTTACCCACCCAGGTGACTGAGCGTGTTAGAAATGCAGGCTTTCCGCCACGGCCCAGCTGAAAGAAAGTGGCTGTGCAACATTCCAGAACACTCCATAACACCGCTCTTCACTTTACAATCAGTATGTTCACAAAAAAATGTATGTAATGTATGTATATGACATGAGAAATGTCCAACTCTCTAAAATCAGATATTGGGTGAGCTGACATGTAGTACATCTTGATGGGTTTGGTTGACTTTCTGATTTTCAATAGAGATATGGGAAAGGTTTCATTTTCCCAGTGCATTATGGGGATTTTTTGGGGGGACAGGCCTGTTTACAGTCATCTAAGCACTGTTCAGGATCGGAGATATATTTTGCCAGCATAATGTGGTGCAGTGATTGTCGTATCCGCTTCACAGCAAGGAGGTCATGGGTTCGAGCTCTGGTCTCGGAGAGGACATTTCTCTGTGGAGTTTGCAGTGCTCGTGTGGGTTTCCTCCAGGTACTCGGGAGACATGCACATTAGGCTAATCGGCTGTTCCTAATTGCCCCCCTATGTGAATCTGAGTGTAAATGTGTGTTGCCCTGGGATGGATCGGCAAGCTGTTCAGGATGTACCCCACCTTCGCCCAGAATTGCTGAGACTCCAGCCTCCTTGTGACCCCAGTAGAATTAAACAGGTTGGCAAATGAATGGATGAATGGTCACAGTTGCAAAACCTACTATACATTTACTTTACATTTTTATTTCAATCATACAATGGAAGGGCGGCACGTTGGCGTAGTGCGTTTCTGTGTAGAGTTTGCATGTTCTCCCCATGCTTGCATGGGTTTCCTCCTGGTACTCCAGTTTCCTCCCAAAGCAAAAAAACATGCACATTAGTCTAAAGTAAAAAACTAACTACTAACTAAAAACTAAAGTGCACCTAGATGTGAGTGAATGGTTGTGTGTGGGTGTTGACCCTGCAGTGATCTGGCAGGCTGTCCAGGGTGTACCCCGACTTCGCCCAGTGTCGGCTGAGATAGGAACCAGGCTACCTGCGACGCAGTTAAAGGTTAAGAGCTTTGCTTAAAGGCCCAACGGTGGCAGCTTGGTGATACTAATTCTTAACCCCCTGCCACGCATTGCAGCTTCAGTGAGCAAAAGAGCATCTTAGAATGGACAACAACCCAGTGATTGAGGACGACGCACCACAACAGCACAAGACAACATCTGGATTTAGTTTTTTCAGCTAAGAACATGAATCCAAGGCTACATTGAACTAACCAAAATTGAAAAGGCTGAAGTCTACGCGTCTTTAAATAACATCTGGTCTTTTCCCTATCTTTTTCACATAGCTTGAATGCATATAGACCATAAATTGGCTAAATTAAATAAAGTAATGCAGCTGTTGTTGTTTTAACATGAAGTAGCCATAATTGAGGGTTCTTTGGATTCCTAATGCTTGTAGCTTTCTGGAAGGTTCTCTATGGAAGCTTTTCTAAAAGGGAAAACAATTCACAGAGTCCTCAATATAATTCGAAGAGAACACACCAAAGAACTGTGTAGGTTAGAAATGATTAGCACCATCATCAGAATCAGGACAACACACCGATGTAGCATTCATTTAAGGCACATTTCCAGAAGGTGTTTTCTGTTGGCCAACAATGTGAATGTATGACAAACTTGTGTGTGTGTGTGTGTGTGTGTATGAGAGAAATGGGAGTGTAGAACAGGTCTGCCCGGTACGTCTGGGTGTCGTCCGACACTTGTTACTTAGGGCGGAGCAGAGACTAGCAAACATCTCCATCTTTTAACAGTTGGCAACACTTCAGGAGTCACACACACACCACCAACAACGGACAGACAGTGTGTGTGCGTTACCCATTCGTGACTGAGACAAGACATTGACAGAGCGCAGAAGAAGCCCGGACAGTGTGCAAGGGGGATTTAAGACCAGCTGAGAGGCTGAGAGAAATATTTGTATCTACACACAGGTGACTTTTCAACTCGTCCCGAACCGACAGGATGTTTAAGAAGTCGACCTATAAGGATGGAGCCAAGGACAGCAGCACGCTCAAAGCTTCGTCCAAAATGACCAAGTGAGTGTGTTATCTGGTGTGAGGTAGTGACTGATTTTGAGGGGGTGCTTGTAACCAGAGCTCAGGTGGAGGATAAAAAAGTCGGTCAGCTCCGGGCTGTTCAGGTTTATATCATGTGGCCTTCACTTTGGGAGAGTCTTAATCGGATGACATCTTTTTAACTGTTCTTATGCTTTGCAGGAGTGTTGTTGAAGTATGTGTTGAAGTATTTCCTACTGCCTACCATAAACCCAGTTCTAAAAACCATACAATGGCAAGTTGTGAATGCTAGCTGGTATTTGATATTAAGTTTTAAGTCCAGAGGATACTTGATATCTGATAGTTGAGTCTTGTGGACAGCTGTCAGACATCCATCCTGGAGGGCATCACTACTGCCTCACAATAAGTCATCGTTTGTCACCTGATTCAACTTAGCGACAAACACCAACATGGGCTGAATACTAATGCTTTGGTTGGTTTCCTTAACAAGATCAAGTCTCATCTGTTGACATAATTTTGTTAACTGTCTGTTGGAAAGAGGAAAGCTACTTCCAGATCAACAGCCAGTGATATTTTTAAAAAGATATGATCTAATGCATGACCCATGCGTGATGAGTTACCCGGGCTTCCTGTTGTACCCTTACGGAGGAAGTGCTTTGTAAACATACCCCCTTAGGAGATGAGTTGGCTCAAGGTAGTTGGCACCATGGTGCCACCATGTATTTAATTGGAAATAAGTGCCAATTGAGATGAGACTATAACCCAACAATGGTTGGACTGGTTGGGCTGTCATGATGAATCCACTCCTCCAATGGGTGTTTCCTTCAATGCCAGTTCACCCTGCTTATGGATCATGCAAATGTGGCTTTTCCAGACCAACCTGCTTCTTTAGATTACGATATACAGTATATATGCATATATAAATTCTGGGTTTCCTGGTGCACTGTCGGCCTTCATTCCTGTACTGTTTGGATAAGAACCATATAAACCATAATAAGTGATTTTAGAAATGATTCTCACATAGAACCCTGAGGGTTGATGTTGATTATCTGTCAGTAATTGCTGAAACAGTTGAAACAGCAGAGCATGATAAGTGTGAGATATTTTTCACACCACCAGGTGGAGCTAGTAACATCAAGTCCAAAAAAACAAACCAAGTTGGACTTTTAGTTTAAGGGAAGCCAAAATCGAGGCCAATGAGTCTTGAATGGTCTTATTGAGAATCAATTAATCTATAAAATGGCAAAAGAAGATGACTACGGTGGTTGATAGTTGTGTATCACGACACATTATAGTTTGAGTATATGTTTTGTGCAGCCAGTACAATATCTCACTGAGTATGTTCAGAATCCATTGGACATCTATAGCGTGACGAAGAAAACCTGTTGAGCTAATTGTGTGATTGCTAGAAACAATATATGTAAATGATTAACATATGAAGGAGCACCTAATCAGTCGGTGTCAACTTTTCCAATAAAAATTCCAAGCAAAGGCACAATCAGGTTTAACAATTGTGTTGCAAGATCAAATAAAGAGCTTGATGATGAATGGTGCTCCAAAGCGTTATGGGGACTTAATCGCAGCGTAATCATGTCATACATATTTGATGTTCTCAGAGACGGTATAGAGAACTTGAGGTTTCCCTTCACATCTACATCCAAAGGGAGGAACCTTTCAGGGTGGGGACAGAAGACAAACAAGGCCCTGTGACAAGAGGGCGGTGGAACATTGTTAGCATTGTTGAGTAGGAACAAAACCAGCCTGGTTATTGAATGGGACGGTGATCACAACACGGTTCGGCTCGGCTTGTCTCAATGGGCTTTGATTGCTGGTGTTTTCTGAGAGGTTTGGTTTAGAGCGAGGGTGTGTGAAAGCTAATCATCGGGCTAAAAATATCACGGGTATCCCATATATATA